>APFE031615824.1:8018-18025 GCA_000404065.3 Pinus taeda
AGTTTCTTCCACTTTCATGTTCAGGATTTTCTCGACCATCTCTCTAACCACCATGTTTTTCGCCTCGTCCTCTACCTCTCGACCTAATTCTTCCTCAACCTTTATCTCTTGAAATAGAAACCTGACTTTTGAAAGTGGTCTCTAAAGTGGAATTCTTATTTATGTCTATCATTTCCTCATGTGATAAAATCGATCCCATCAACTCATTAACTGTCAGTGATGTCAAATCCTTGGCTTCTTATGTCACTGCTGCCACAACAACAAATTTGGTAGACAAAGATCTAAGGACTTGTCAAGCACTGTTTAATATTTAATTTCCTCACCATAAAGTTTTAACTAATTTATGACAGTCATAACCCGATTCATGAAAAAACCAATGTCCTTTGTCTCCTTCATCTAGAGACTTTCAAAATCTCTCCTAGTATCATGCAACTTAAAAATATTGACTTTTGCCATACCTTTATAGCTTGTCGCCAAGGTATCCCATGCTTCATTTGCTGAAGATGTGATCATAATCTCCTCGAATACTGCTCGGTCCACTCCTTGCTGAATAAACTACAACGCTTGTGCATTCTTCTTCTTGTCTTTCTTCCATAGATCCCACTGCATTAGTGAGAGCTCATTTTTCTTATTCATCCTTAGGTTCTGAAAACCCAAACTAGACATAATCCCAAACATCATGAGTGTACAACGTGGTTGCCATCTTAGTGGCCCACACATCATAATCCTTCCCCATAAATAATGGGAAACGGAGCTCGAAATTTGAGAAAACCATCTTTCTTCAGAAATCTCCTTTTAAAAACTTGACAAATCTCTAATTTTATAAAAACCTTTATAAAAATTTCTTTATAAAAAAACACACCTAACTAATCTTAATTAATTTTTTTTAATATAATTTTTTTTTTTTCTAAAAAAATTAATATATATAAAAAAACTTCATATAAGCCCTTTTAAAAATACTTTTTATAATATATATCCATTTTTTCAAGAAATCCATTTATACCAATCCTTTGAAAAATCGACGTGAGGATATAAGAGTGTTTTGATATAACTTAAAAGGAAAATGTGGTTGATGCAGGAGCATTCAACTCAACATTATCATTGTATTTTAGTAGACATAGGGGGTCTTGTGTTTCAAGGAAATTGGTTTCCTAAGTATTGAAATAATGTAATTATTAAGAGTTTTGAGTGATTTTAATGAGAGAAACTAGAATAGGTTTTAATTGAATATTGTGACGGATAATTGTAAATATTCTCGAATGTAGGAGAATATGAGTTATTTAGGATAGTTGAGAAAACTGCGGGATTTGAGAATTGATTGTAAGCCTCGGATTAGGAATTAGTTCATGATTTTGTGGATTGAGAGAATCCTTAGGGATGAGAAAGAGATTGTAGGATTCTGTTGAAGAGTTTATGGATCTAAAACCAGAAATTGGTTTTAGAAATCCTTTGTATAAATGTAAGGCTAAAAGGCATGATCAGAGGTTAGAGAGAGAGAGAGAGAGAGAGAGAGAGAGAGAGATATTTAGTTGTGTTTGTAAGCCTACGGGAAAATCATGAACAAAGGCCATTAATTAGAATATCATATCGTGGAGAGACAGAGTCTCAATATGTAATAATTTGTTTAGGTATTTATACACAGAGAATTCGATTCTGAGTGCGTAGATGTTTGATTTGAGTGTTGATTGTTATGTGTCTATCAGAGATTCTACATAATATATGTATGCAAGTGGGGTCGACGTGAATGTACAAAGGAGAAAAAGTACAGTGGAAGGGAATGCATCGTTGAATCCATTCGAGGAGCCAATTAATGTTTTGGAGGAACAGGAACTAAAGAAACTCACATAGCTAAGTTCAGGAGGAGTCGCAGAGTGGAATGTCGAAGATCCCAGAAGAAAACTGAAACCCATACAAAACACTGAGAAATAGTGTAAAAACTAAGTAAAGGGAGAAACGAGAAGTGAAGAAACGATGAACAATGACCGTTGGATCTTGAAGATCAATGGCCAGGATCCAATCGCAGAGGAGAAAGAGGAATATCAAATCGATGGTTCTTTTAAATAGTGAAAGTAGATTTCGGGCAGCCTCAAAACCGTAAGTGGTAGTGAGTGCGGAACCCCCGATCCCATTAAGCGATCGACACGTGCCAGTGAGGAGGAGAGAGGAAACCACTTATCGAGTAGTTAATCATCATGCATGTTGCCCGGTAGAAATATTTGTGAGCCGTTAGATCTGACGCGAGTAAATGGACAGAGAGGATCAGTGATTAATTCCATTGATTGAAAGTAATCCCAACCGTTGGATCAGAGTATACAAGAGAAGGTTGAGATGTAATCACATATCGTAAGGTTAGGAGGTGAAGGATGGTGCGATGTTCAGTAGCGATAATCGCTAATCAGAAGTCAGGTGTTTCGAAGATCGGAGCAACAAGGTGGAAGGGCTTGGTATTAACGGACTCGATGAATATGGTTGCGATTATATAAATTTTGAAGTCTGACTTATATGGTGCACAGTGGAATTTTAATGTATATCCTTTGTATTTAGTAAAAGTATCGTGCTGAGTCTTTTAATATAAGAGGGTGGTTTAATTGTTCTGATAGTCGCATATTGGAGTTGGAGGAGCAATACGGGCACAGATGTGGTAAGACCGTGGTAACTGCAATGAGCGATTGCGATAAAGGCAATTCTTGATAACTGTGCAAATGGCAAGGATCAGGGAAAAGGTATGGTTTACATTGTTTGTGTGTTATCTATTATAAAGAGGGTATAATGGATTAAAGCAGGATAAAAGGGTTTTAATGGGTTTCCAATTATATCCCAAAGTTAAAAACGGGGTTTGTATATATGTGCAACCATAAGGATTTATAAAGGTTTCTAAGGGTTAACCAATCCCGATAGGAAGGGGATGAAGGAAATTCTTTAATAAAGTCATACATGAAGATTAAGGGATGATTATATTCCCAATAATGAAGGTTTAGACTTTGGTTAGTCTATTTATATGTTTCCGCATGAGTTCTAAAGAAAGGGGCCTTAATCATCACTATTAGTGAAGCTTTGATCTGGTAGGTTATATCTATTCCTGGGAAAATGATTTATGCCTAGGTCTACATTCATTCTATGGGTAAAGCAGGGGTAACCCTGCATTATTTTGGTATTAGAGTTGAACGAAGAAATTATGTGTGAAAGCTTTTTGAAATAATTCAGAACAGAGAAATGTGGAAAGCTGTGTATGCAGGCAAGGGAGATCAGATTCCAATATGACAGTGAAGCAACCAAATTAAAGCTGGGAGATTGGTAAGAGGAATACTAATCTTGATATTCTTTCATTTTGATAGAATGTTCAGATTTTAAGAAAGTAGAGCAAGTGATTTATGGCCAATGAATCTGTATAATTGTAATTGTGAAATGTTTGAAATTGGGATTGGAGAAGAACAATTAAGTTCTTAGAGGCAGGTGATTAAGAATTAAGGAGAGATTATATAAACCTAAAGAATCTACAGAGATGTTTTGAAGATTGATAGTGCAGCTAATGAAGTATATCAGCAAAAGGAGATCAGGTCTTAAGAAGCAGTAATGAAGAAACTGGTAAGGATTTCTGAGTGGAAGAAAGCCCAACAAAGGAGAAATTTTTGCCAATAGTTAAGCTTGCCAAGATAAGGTGAGAAGGCTGAAAAAAAGAATCAGATTCTAAATCTGATTGATAGTAGCTGAATATTGAAATAGTTGAAACATATTTGTAGGGATGGTGAGATTCTGAAGGTAGGTGAAGGCATGTAAATTTGTCTAACGATTAGCATATATTGAATGAATGATATTTAGAGCAGGATTACAATAATTAAACTGTAAGAGGGACTTTATATGTTCTTCAAGTAACAAAGTTTGAAGATACAACTGAAAGCTAGTGAAAAGGATACTCCATTCAAAGGTGCATGTGAATGGGCAGACAAGATGAGAGAGAGATCTTGAAGGTAAGATGATATAGTTTTATTTTAGTTGGATTTGAATATTGAAAAGTTGTAGTCTTTGCATTGATGCAAAAGTATGTTGTAAAAGTATGTTGTAACTCCCAAAAGGCAATTCCACAGAGGATGTGGGTAAAATTTCTAAGAGATAAAGGAAGTTGGTCAGTGTTTCTAAGTGAAAGAAGAATGTGGTAGAACCTTGAGGAATTCCAACAGAGATTGGATAAAGAGGACAGTTCTATTCTTTGAAAGTGTAGATGAGTTAAAGCCTAGAAGGAGCAAAGAGAATTGCTCAAAGGAGGTTCCAGAGATAGATAACCAAATGCTTACCAAAATATTGAATGAGGAGAGCTTGGTGAGGTAAGTGGCAGCAGGGCAGACTTGTTGTTCTAGAGGCTTTAGTGCAACTCATAGTGAGTGAGTGAGGAACTCATAGAGATGAAGGGGATGATGACTAGTGATGGTCATAACAAAGGTTTTGAAGGAAACCACAGTGAAGGACAGAAGAGAAGAGATGCCAAGGAGAATGGTATACAAAGACAGTTAAGTAAAGAATAGTATGAGAGGGAGAAGGCTGAGATAGTAGTTCAGCTTGAAGTATTAATGGAAACGTTGTAGAGAAATGAGATGGACCAGAAATATGGTTATGTCATGAGAAAGAAAGTGAAGTGGCAGAGACTATAAGAGCAAAGGAAACAACAAGTGAATATGAAGTTAATAAAGGAGCTCAAGGAACTTGTATAGATTTTAGATGTTAAATTGGAGACAAAGAAGCTCGAAAGAGTGGAGCTACAGAAAAAGGGAGATGCTGAAGAAGATGTTAAAGTTTCGATATGTGAACCAGAACATGGACCATTACTTTTTGATGGTGATGAAGAGCCAAAGGAGTTGGATCATATGAATTATTCAAAGCAACTGGAAGACTTGATGACTGAAGCATCAAGTGAGACCGTAAGGTCTTGTGATATTAAAACTAATGAGTTGTGTATGATTGCAAGTTTGAAAGAAGATAGATAGTCTTTTAAAGCTGTCAAAAACATGAAAGAATACCTTCCAGAAGATAAAAGTTTTGAAGCAGAATATGACAAGGAGACAAAAAAATAAACAGTTCACTACAGTGGACAAGTGCTGAAAGACATCATTAAAATAGATGATGGGAAGGAGAGGCTAGCTGATAGTCTCAAGAGTTCTTTGAGTTTGAATCAACGTACTGATATGCCGACAGAAGAAGAGAGACTAGTGCAGCATACTATAGTGTTGCGAAAGGAGGAAGAGGTGGATAGCCAAATGTAAGAAGAAGAGGAAGAACATCTACTGAAGGATGTTAAGAAATGTTTAGCAAAGGAAGAAGGACCATGTGATGATGGATCAATAACAAATGAAGACATAGGAGATTGTGTAAAATTTCCAAAGTTCACTCCAAGTAAAGTCATTGAGTCATATAGAGAATTAGACTTTCAAAGAAGAAAGTTAGAAGAGTAGAGGATAAATGTTCAGGATAGATTACTGATGAAGGATGACAAAGAAGTTGTCATAAATAAAAATCAAGAAGAAGTTAATAGGTGTAGGAAACAAAAGTAGGAAATTGTTCTGAAAGACAATATAGCAACAGTAGGAAAGGTACAAAATAACAGTAAAGAAGAGGGTAAATATGAAAAGGAGGCGATCAGAATAAGTGAATAATGAGCTAGAATGAGAGTTCAACGATCAAGAGATGAAAACAGTCAGCAAATTGAGGATATACTAGACAGAGAAATTGAACTAATAAGAAGGTTAATGATGAAGGTGTTTCAGAGAAAGACAGTAGCAAGAAAATAGAGGAGTAACAACAAAAGGAAGACAACAACAGACTATGAAAGCAGGGAAAGTGGAGCATTGCAGCATAAGGTATGGAGACCACGAGAAAAGTAGAAGACAACAGTAGCAATAGAACAATTGACAAGCAAAGAAAGGTTACAAAATAAAGTTTGGGATCCAGGAGGAAACAATTATCCAGATTTATGACCAGGTGGTCATAAATTTTCTTACTTGGGGAGTCTGATGTACAAGCATTCAGCTCAGCATAGACATAGGAGGTCTTGTGTTTCAAGGAAATTGGTTTCCAAAGTATTGAATTAATGTAATTATTAAGAGTTTTAAGTGATTTTATTGAGAGAAACTAGAATAGGATTTAATTAAATATGGTGAGGCATAATTGTAAATATTCTCGAACGTAAGAGAATATGAGTGATTTAGGATAGTTGAGAAAACTGAGGGATTTGGGATTTGACAATTGATTGTAAACCTCAGATAAGGAATTAGTTCATTATTTTGTGGATTAAGAGAATTCTTAGGGATGAGAAAGAGATTTTAGGATTTTGTTGAGGAGTTTATGGATCTAAAACTAGAAATTGGTTTTAGACATCCTTTGTATAAATGTAAGCCTAAAAGGCATGATCAGAGGTTAGAGAGAAAGATAGAGAGAGAGAGAGAGAGAGAGAGAGAGAGATATTTAGTTGTGTTTGTAAGCCTACGGGCAGATGATGAACAGAGGCAATTAATTAGAAGATCAGGCCGAGGAGAGACAGAGTCTGAATATGTAAAAATTTGTTTAGCTATTTATACATAGAGAATTCGATTATGAGTGCGTAGATGTGTGATTCGAGTGTTGATTGATAAATTATGTGTCTATTAATGATTCTGCATAAGATATGTATGCAGGCGGGGTCGAAGCGAATGTATAAAGGAGAAAAAGTACAGTGGAAGGGAATGGATCATTGAATCCATTCAAAGAGCCAATTAATTTTTTGGAGGAACAAGAACTAAATAAACTCGTAGAGCTAAGTTCAGGAGGAGTTGTGGAGTGGAATGTCGAAGATCCCAAAAGAAAACCGAAACCCACGTAAAACTCTGAGAAATAGTGTAAAAACTAAGTAAAGGGAGAAACGAGAAGTGAACAAATGATGAACAACGACCGTTGGATCTTGAAGATCAATGGCCAGGATCCAATCGTAGAGGAGATGGAGGAATATGGCATCGACAGTTTTTTTTAAACAGTGAAAGCAAATTTCGGGCAGCCTCAGAACTGTAAGTGGTATTGAGAGTGGAACCTCTGATCCCATTAAGCGATCGACACATGGCAACGAGGAGGAGAGAGAAAACCACTTACCAGGTGGTTAATCCTTGTGCGCGTTGCCTGGCCAAAAATTTTGTGAGTCGTTAGATCTGGCGTGAGTAAATGGACGACGAAGGATTAGTGATTAATTTCATTAATCAGAAGCAATCCCAACCATTGGATCGGAGGATACAATGGACGGTTTAGATGTAATCGCATATCACAAGGTTAGGAGGTGAAGGATGGTGCGATTACCGATAGCGATAATCACTAATCGGAAGTCGGGTGTTTCACAGACCGATGCAACAAGGTGGAAGGGCTTGGTATTAATGAACCCGATGAATATTATAGTTGTGGTTATATAAATTATGAAGGCCGGCTTATATGGTGCACAGTGGAATTTTAATGTATATCCTTTGTATTCGGTAAAGTATCATGCCGAGTCTTTTAATATAAGAGGGTGGTTTAATTGTTCTGATAGTCGCATATTGGAGTTGGAGGGGTGATACGGGCACATATGTGGTAAGACCGTGGTAACTGCGATGAGCGATTGCGATAAAGGCAATTCTTGATAACTGTACAAATGTTGAGGATCGGGGAAAAGGTATGGTTTACGTTATTTGTGTGTTATCTATCATAAAGGGGGTATAATGGATTAAGGCACGATAAAAGGGTTTTAATGGTTTTCCAATTACATCCCAAAGTTAAAAAGGGGGTTTGTATATATGTGCGACCACAAGGATTTATAAAGGTTTATAAGGGTAAACTACTCCCGATAGGAAGGGGATGAAGGAAAGGCTTTAATAAAGACATACATGAAGATTAAGGGGTGATTAGATTCCTGATAATGAAGGTTTAGACTTTGGTTAGTCTATTTATATGTTTCCACGTGAGTTCTAAAAAAAGGGGCCTTAACCATCACTATTGGTGAAATTTTGACCTGGTAGAACATATCTATTCTTGGGAAAATGATTTATGCCTAGGTCTACATGCATAATGTGGGTAAAGTAGGGGTAACCCTGCATCAGTGTTCCACATGGTTTTGTAAAAGGTTTGTAGCAAAGACTTTTAAAAGGGTCCCCACGTGACCCTAAAAAAACATGTCCCCCAATGAAGCTTTGCAACAATTTTGATTTGCAGAGCTTGAAGAGTATTTTTTTTTAAGTCATGTACTCTAATAAATAGTATATGCCTTATTCGACTTGGGTCAAAATAACCCAACTACCACACCTGTTGGAAGCGTTGCATTGCAAAAACTCATTGTTAAGTTTGTGTTCTTCAACGCAAGTTATTAGAGAGGGAGAAGGGTGTTGATTAAAAAAAATTAACTATGTAATTATTTTGTTACTGACTAATGATTTAACAATTTTGTAAATTAAAAAAATCACTAATTTTTTTTACTTGTTCATTTTTTTATTGTTTTTGTTGGCTCCACAAATTTTGTGATCTATCTTCAGCTCCGATACCACTGGAAATGAGGAGTAGCATAAATACAAATTTTAGACACAAAACACATGAAAAGTGACTCTTATATTTATCACACAAAAACTTGACTATTACAATGAAACTTTTTACTCGCTTAAAATAACTTGACATGCAACCACACTAAGTTCATCTATCACTTAACTCGACTTGACTCAAGGCTCAATAAAATCACTCTCTAATTTTCGCCAATTTCTCATACAGAAGTAATTAACTTATTTTAACATTCATCACATGTTATAATTGAAAATATAATTGAAAATATTTATAATACATGAATATCACAATCAAATTGTAAATAATAACACAATACCTTATAAGACCTAGATTTGAACTATGTTATGAATTTAATTTTAATAAAAGGTTATAATATATATTGAAGATAATAGTATCAAATTCTATGTATGGAAGATTAGATGTGAACCAATAAAAATGTAAGAGTATATGTGAAATTAGATATGGACAAATACCACACAATGATTTCGCAAAGTTCACTACCATCGTATCACAGATCCAATATATACAATAGCATCACTTACGAATCAAGTATCAGACAATAGAATGTTATGCTAACATTTTCGTGAGAGTTTACCTAATAGCCTTGCTACTTCTCGAATCTTCACAGCCTCAATGGAAAAGCTTTTCATTACAACTCTCTCCTCCTTTCTTGGCTATTGTCGTATATTAAATAAATATAACACCATCCAAATTACCAATAAAAATAAATATAATTTATATTAAATTAAATTATTAAAAAATAGTGTGAAGAATTTTATTAATTTGAAAATTTATTTCAGATAGTAAATTTTTATGAAAAACATAATGATTGCTATATTGAAATTTTCATCGTACACAAAAGCGACTAGATTTTCTCTATTGTACAATTTGAAAGTATCTTGATCTAAAAATGAATCACTTGCAACTTACAAGAACCCTTAAGATCTAGATATTTGAGAGCTTTGTGTTGTGTGATTTTAGATGGCAATGATTCTAAGTGACAACATCCCTTGAGATCCAAAAATTTCAGATTCCTGAGTTCTTTCATTTCACATGGAAATTATTTAATGTTTTGAAGCCACTAAGATGTAAAAATTGAAGGTTTGAAAGATTGCCAATGCCTGAATGCACATATTCAATTTGAGTATAGTTCAGACCAAGAAATTCAAGTTGTTTCAATTGTCCTAATGATTTCGGAAATACCATAACTGACAAAAGTTGAATAGAAAAAAACGTGGAGCAAACAATTGCTCTTCCTAGTATTACGAATCAGTTAAATAAGATTACATAGGAAACATCAGTAATCAGTCATTGGAGCTAAACTCGATTTAAAATGGACTCAGTGAAACTGAACTAGGACACTTGAAGGGATGGTTTTGACACCTAACAGGTGGTTGGAATTAGAATTTCCAACGCTCCCCCTTAATTAAAACCACATAAAAAATCAATTAAGATGTATGTTGGTCTATGTC
>APFE031615824.1:18035-49054 GCA_000404065.3 Pinus taeda
TATTAATTTGAAAATTTATTTCAGATACTAAATTTTTATGAAAAAATAATGATTCTATATTGAAATTTTCATCGTACGCAAAAGCGACTATATTTTCTCTATTGTACAGTTTGAAAGTATCTTGATCTAAAAATGAATCACTTGCAACTTACAAGAACCCTTAAGATCTAGATATTTGAGAGCTTTGTGTTGTGCGATTTTAGATGGAAATGATTCTAAGTGACAACATTCCTTGAGATCCAAAAATTTCAGATTCCTAGGTTCTTTCATTTCACATGGCAATTATTTAATGTTTTAAAGCCACTAAGATGTAAAAATTGAAGGTTTGAAAGATTGCCAATGCCTGAATGCACATATTCAATTTGAGTATAGTTCAGACCAAGAAATTCAAATTGTTTCAATTGTCCTAATGATTTCGGAAATACCATAACTGACAAAAATTGAATAGAACAAAACGTCGAGCATAGCATAGACTGCTCCAATGGAAATTTCATTGTCATCAACAAGCTCTGTAGCCTCTAAATTGTTTCAAATTTTTCTCTTCGTTGCATCCTTCAAACCTCAGTTTCTTCATTTGCTGATGTCGCGTTTTCCACTCTTCCAGGATGTCTAAGAATATCATGGACTTCTTCAAAACACAACTTGTATGTGAGTTGCTGCCACATATTATCTTTTGTAGTGCGGTTTTCACCATAAATTTGTTGCAACATAAGATCATAATAAAATTTCATCTATTTAGGACTCCAATACCTGAAAATTTCATTAATTTCTTCAACATGCACATTGTCTTCAACATTCATTTCTAGAGCTTTTATGCAAAACCTCATTTACACATGGTGTTGCAAGCCATGCTTCAAGGAAATTTAACTCTTCTTCATAATCGTTATGTGTACTTGCACATTGAAAATCAACATTAGAATTAAAAATATTTACATAACCACATTGGTTATGTTCCTTCTTCTCTGCCTCTTCTTCTGTCTCTGTTTTCTCTTTGTGGGCTTCCTTCTTTGCCTTTGCATTTATCTCTGTCTCTGTCTATATCTGTCTCTTCCACTTGATTTTTAGATTCAAGTGGGATTTTCTCACCAAATAGCATCATGTCAATATGATTTTTTGTTGCATCATCTGCAACCTTTCATCTTTAACCAATAATTCTTCATCAAAATTTACATCAACAATATTAATTGCTCGATTCACCATAGCATAGACTGCTCCAATGGAAATTTCATTGTCATCAACAAGCTCTGTTGCTAGATTCACCAAACTTTAACCAACAAGCTCTGTTGCTGGTTTTACCAAATCTTCATCAACAAGCTCTCTTGTTGGATTTACCAAACTTTCATCAGCAAGCTCTGTTGCTGGTTTTACCAAATCTTCATCAACAAGTTTTGTTGCTAGATTTACCAAACTTTCATCCATTTGTGGTTGTGAACAGTGTGGTTCACAAGCATCTATGTCCTCTTTTTCTCTTGATTTTGCAACTTCTTCATAGACATCATGCACTTGTGGATGAGCATAGTGGGATTCAACAAACTTTTCATCTCGTCCTAGATCTGATGTTATAGATCCACCTTCATCTTCAACTTTATTGCTCCCCCTGATCCAGGTGGATATTGATGGCCCACCTATTCCATTTGGACCCCCAACAGTGCCTCTTTCAGATTTTTTGTTTCCTTAATTGTAGCACAATTTACTATTTTTGACAGCTTTTCGGGACCTGAACTTCTAGAGTTGTTTTGATACCCTAAACAATGTTTTTATGGAAAACTGAGAGATTGAGACATCCCGAACCACTTTGTAGGTTTTTTTTTTGCCCTTCTCTTTGAGATCTTCCAAACAAGGTATTATGATATCCAAACGGAGATCGTATGCCAAAGTTACGAGCCCGGAAAATTGATGTACCAATTTTCCCAAACGAGGCCCACAGTTTTGGTGCTTCATCTCCTAAGGTTATGTTTTTGGATGTTTAGGGTTTTCCATTGTTTCTCAATAATAAATAGGCATTTGAGCCTGATTGTAACTCAGTTCAAAGGCATGTAGCTGGCACATCTCTTCTCAAAGATAAGCTACCATCACCTGAGATAGTCTCATTTCCATTATGTTTAAGCATATCTCATTATTTGATATTAATGAAAGAAAGTGTTATTTTTGTTGCATCTTTGTATTTATGGTTATATTTGTAATTTGTTGCGTTCATGTTTATGTTCGGATCAGTGGTATCAGAGCGGTCTGTTATTTCTTTGTTTTCCTTTGCATGTCCCCAACAAGGTCAAGATATAAGGAGTTAGGGCTCGATCTGGTTCAACCTTTGCAAGATCAGCCTCAAAAATCTGGATGGCCTCCCATGGTGGATGAAAAGAAAGACGAGATGGAAGGAGATCCTATCAAAATCTTGCTCAAAGAAGCTCTCGAGTGACAAAGGAACGTGATGATGGACAACTTTGCCTAGATCCTTTAGCAACCACCCAGGGGTGATGTGTCTACTTCCAGCAGCTACTCTGGAAGCACCACACCCTTTAAGGTACAAGTTAATTTTGACATTCCCATATTTGAGGGTCAGATAGATGCAAATGTCGTAGATAAATGGTTAAATCTGCTAGAAATATATATTTTCTATTTATGATTTTCCAGCTGGGAAAAGATCACTTTTGCACTTCCCAAAACTACCCTCCATGTCAAGGACTAGTGGGAAACCTACTACGAGTAGAAGGATGAAAATATGATCTCATTGTTTTCAGCCACACCCACTTAGAATTCATTTCGCGATGCCATCAAGGAGCAGTACTACCCTATCGGAAGCTATAAGGATAAATACATAAAGTGGACCACAGTGTGGTAGGGAAGGGACCAAGACATGTCGAAGTTTACCAATAGTTTTTATACCCTTCGCACAAAGTTTAGTATCAAGGATTCAGAGTAGGATTTGGCACTCAAATACTGTAGTTACCTACACAGGTACATCCAGGACGCGATGGAGTTCCTAGACATCTGCTCGCTTGTCACGGCATGCCAATACACTGTTAAGATTGAGCAAAAGTTTAAACAAAAGAAGTGAAACTTTGGATCTGCGAATTTGAAGAACGAAGGACAAAGCCAAGGCGGGGTGGCCGAAGACAACTCGTCAAAGCTACAAGAAAAGAACACCACTACGGAGTGAAAGAAGGACATAGGAAAGTCGTGTGACTTCCATAAGAGCCCCACTCACAACACAAGTTAGTGTCGGACCAAGCAGTCGCTCATGGCTGAGTTGAAGTCTTCATAATTAGATGCATGTTCTGACCCTGAATCAGAATCTGACAAGAAGAATGACAAAGGGAAGTAGATTATTTATGCAAAGCCCAGTGCCAATGTTGCCACTGCTAAGATCCAAAAGAATGAGTCCAACGATCCAAAGGAGGGTGGACGTATTTTCCACTCACAAATGTGGGTGAAGGGTCTGCCGCTGCAATTCATTATCGATAGTGGCAGCTAAAAGAGCCTAATTTCAGCATAGGTCGTGAAGCTGCTGGGCCTACTGACTATACCACACCCGCAGTTGTATGACATTCGGTGGCTTCACCAAGGATAAGACCTCTGAGTCAGACAGCAGTGCCGCCTTCCCTACAACATCAAGCGCTTCACAGATGAGGTATTGTGTGATGTTGCTCCTCTTGACATTTGTGATGTATTATAGGACAACCATACTTGTGGAAGAGACATGTTGTATATGAGTCTAAACATCACTCTATGATTATTTCTTTAGGTGATACGTTATACAGGATACCAGAGGTAGCCCTACCTACCACCACCTATTTGATCTCTGCCAAGAAATGCAGTAAAATCATATCCCAAAATAGGAAATTTATTTTCTTTCTGGTTCACTCTCAAAGTAAGGGGAAGATCATAGCCACATCCATGGCCCCTGGGAAGGGCTCCTCCACGTAGAAGAAGTAGGTGGATATGGTCATGAAACGATACAAGGACATATTCTCCTCACCCATAGGGGTACCATTGCAATGTTAGGTCAAGCATTCGTTCAATCTGATTCTTGGAGCACCTCTACCTAACGGGCCGATAAATTGCCAATCCATTGTGGAAAATTCCAAGTACATGTAGCAACATGATCAACATCGGGTGCCACATACGTTTTAGTTGGGTGACAAAGTCTGGTTACATTTGCCGAAAAAATGCCTTACAAGAGCCAATCAGAAACTCATACCACTCTGATATGGTCCTTACACCATTACCAAGGTTGTGGGAAACAATGCTTTGGAGCACAACATTCCTCCATTCCTTGGCTTGCACTGAGTGTTCAATGTGGACCACCCTCAACCATGCTTTCCACCATTGTTGGACAAATTAGACGTTCCAGAACACCTCACACCAACAGAGATATACCTAGACTGCATGGAACATGTGACCACTGATCGGATCATGGAAACACAAATCAAGAGCACTACCCAACAGAAAATCCAACTATTTCGGTTTGTTAAAGCTGGCCAACGCCTTCACAAAGGAAAGTAGCTCACTAGCGACCAAGTTCAACAGATGTTTCCCCATCTCATGGAGGCACTCAACACAATGGGGACCATTACTTCCTAAGGGGGACGAATGATCCAGTTGGATATTGGTGGCCACCCACCTATTCCAATTGGACACCCAACACTATCTCTTTCAGTTTTTCGTTTTCCTTAATTATAGCACAGTTTATTATTTTTGGCAGTTTTTCGTGTTTTGAACTTCTAGAGTCGTTTTGAGGCCCTAAATGAAGTTTTTAGGGAAACAGGAGAGACCAAAATCATTAAAATTAGCTTGGCCATTTGTATTTGGACTTCTCTTCGAGATCTTTGAAACAAGGTATTATGATAGCCAAACAGAGATCGTATTCCAGATTTACGAGCTCGGGAAGTTGATGTACAAATTTACCCAAACGGGGCCCACAATTTTGGTGCTTCATCTCGTAGGGTTAGTTTTTTGGATGTTTAGGTTTTTTCATTGTTTCTTGATAATAAATAAACCTTTGAGCCTCATTGTAACTCAGTTCAAAGACATGTAGTTTGCACATCTCTTCTCAGAGATAAGCTATCATCTCCCGAGCTAGTCCCATTTCCATTCTGTTTGTACGCATATCTCATTATTTGATATTGATGAAAGGAAGTGTTATTTCTGTTGTATCTCTATATTTATGGTTATATCTATAATTTGTTGCATTCATGTTTAAGTTCGGATCAGTGGTATCAGAGCGGTTTGTTCTTTCTTTGTTTTCTTTACATGTCCTCAATGAGGTCAGGATACAAGGAGTTAGGGCTCGATCTAGTTGACCCTTTTCAAGATCATACTTGCAAATCCCAACAACCTGTCATGGCGGATGAAAAGAAATATGAGGGGGCAGGAGATCCTATCAAAATCTTGCTCAAAGAAGCCCTTGAGTGACAATGGAATGCGATGAGGACAACTTTTCCCATATCCTTCAGTGGCTACCTAGGGGTGATGCATTTACTTCCAACAGTGACTCTGGAAATGCCATATGCTTTAAGGTACAAGTTAATTTTTACATTCCCATATTTGAGGGTCATATAGATGTGGATGTCGTAGATAAATGGTTAAATCTTCCAGAAGGATATTTTTCTATTCATGATTTTTCCAGCTAGGAAAATATCACTTTTGCACTTCTCAAAGCTGCCCCCAAGGTCAAGGACTAGTGGGAAACCTACTGCAAGGAGATATATGGAAGTACAACCTCACTATTTTCAGTCGCAGCCACTTGGAATTCATTTCGGGATGCCATCAAGGAGCAATACTACCCTGTTTGAAGCTATGAGGATAAATACGTAAAGTGGACCACACTGCAGCAGGGAAGGGACCAATACGTTCTGGAGTTGACCAATATTTTTCATACCCTTCACACAAAGTTGGGTATCAAGGATTCAGAGCAGCATTTGGCACTCAAATATTGTGGCTTCCTACATAAGTACATCCAGGACGAGATGGAGTTCCTAGACATCTCCTCGCTTGGCACGACGTATTGATAAGCTATTAAGATCGAGCAAATTTTTAATCGAAAGAAGTGAAACTTTGGATCTGCGAATCCAGGGAACAAAGGATAAAGCCTAGGCGGGGTTACCGAAGACAACCCATTGAAGTTGCAAGAAAATAACACTGCCACGAATTCAAAGAAGGAAACAGGAAAGTGGTGTAGTTCTATTAGATCCCCACTCACAACACAAGTGAGTGTCAGACCAAGCAGTCGCTGGTTGCTGAGTTGAAGGCTTCAGAATCAAATGCATGTTCCGACCTTGAGTGAGAACCCGACAAGAGGAATGACAAAGGGCAGCAGATTATTGATGTCGAGCACAGTGCCACTGTTGCCACTGCCAACATCCAAAATAATGAGCCTGATGATCTAGAGGACAGGGAGTGCCTTTTCCACTCACAAATGTGGGTGAACAGTTCGCCATTGCAATTCATTATTGACAATGGCAAGCAAAAAACCTCATTTTAGTAGAGGTCATGAAGAGGTTGCGTCTACTTACAATACCACACCCGCAACCGTACAACATCTGGTGGCTTCACCAAGGACAAGATCTCCAAGTCAACGAGCAGTGTCGCCTTACCTACAACATCAAGCCCTTCACAGATGAGGTATTGTGTGATGTTTTCCCTCTTGATGTTTATGATGTATTATTAGGACAACCATAGTTGTGGAATCGACATGTTGTATATGAGTATAGACCTTGCTCTGTGATTATTTCTTTGGGTGATGGGTTATACAAGATATAAGAGGTAGCCTCTCATTCCACCACCTCTTTGATCGCTGCCAAGAAATGCAATAAGATCATCTCCCAGACTAGGAAATTTATCTTCTTTTTAGTTCACTCTCAAAGTAAGGGGAAGATTGTAGCCACATCCATCGTCCCTGGGAAGGGTTCCTCCACACAATAGAGCACTCTCTAGTAGAATATCCAACTATATCGGGTTGTCAAAGATGGCCAACTCCTTCACGAAGGCAAGTGGCTCACTAGGGACCATGTTCAGGAGAAGTTTCCCCATCTCATGGAGGCACTCAACGCAATGGGGACCATTGCTTCCTAAGGGGGGGGGAAATGATCCAAGTGGATATTGGTGGTCACCCACCCATTCCACTTGGACCCTCAACACTATCTCTTTCAGTTTTTCAGTTTCCTTAATTGTAGCACAGTTTACTGTTTTTGGCAGTTTTTTGGGTCCTAAACTTCCGAAGCAGTTTTGAGGCCCTAAATGAAGTTTTTAGGAAAAACGGAGAGACTAAAAGTATCCTAAATTGGCATGGCCATTTTTTTCAGCCTTCTCTTCGAGATCTTTGAAACGAGGTATTATGATAGCTAGACAAAGATTGTATGCCAAATTTATGACCCACTGGAAGTTGATGTACCAATTTACCCAAACGGGGCCCACAATTTTGGCACTTCATCTCCTAGCGTTAGGTTTTTGGATGTTTAGGGTTTTCCATTATTTCTCAATAATTAATAGGCTTTTGAGACTCATTGTAACTCAGTTTAGAGGCATGTAGCTGCCACATCTCTTCTCAGAGTTCAGCTACCATCGCCTGAGCTAGTCTCATTTCCATTCTGTTTGTACGCATATCTCATTATTTGATATTAATGAAAGGAAGTGTTATTTCTTTTGCATCTCTATATTTATGGTTACATCTATAATTTTTTGTGTTCCTGTTTAAGTTCGGATCACCACCTTACACCAAAATTTCTCTCAAGGGTACCCCAGGCCTCCTTGGCTATCTTGGTATTTGAAATCAAGGGAAGCCTCTTGGTTTTTCGCATTTGTTTACGGTCTTCACACATAGGTGAACATTGCAAATCCAACTTTCTTTAATCTGTTGTCACTTCCACCTTTTGCTTTTCTTAACCTTCTTTGAGCAATAAATTTTCAATTTCACCAAAGATTTTTTCTTTTACTTTCACTTAAATGCTTCACCTTCTCCTTTTTAAAAAATTACATGTACCTTTTAAAAAATCTCTTTAAAATTTATGCGAAGCATATTTAGTTGTGTACCACATAATGCATCTCAAAAACTTGACCAAAGTGGGGCTCAACTTTATTTTAATATAATGAATGACTCGTGGGTCTTTAATTTTTTTTGAAATGAAAGTCATTTTTAATAAGCCCTTTTTGAAAAGGCGAGATTCATGTTTTAATAAACTAGGAAACAGAATAATATCCTCGTGCTTTCAACGTAATTGATTTTTTTTTTCCTTTGACCATGCTTCCAACCAAACTTCATGTGTTCTTTGTGACTCGTGCTCCCAATCAGATTCCATTATTTTCTCTTTTGTTAACGCTCTATGTAATTAACAGAGGCTGCTTTGGAGGTAGAACCGTGTAGTGAATGAAACTAAGGCGTGCTATTGCAATTTTGTTAAGTGTTAGTAAAACTAATGTTATTCTGGTGCCTTTTGTGGGCGTTGATAATGCGGCCTTCAAGATTGTAGGGTGCATTAATACAACTACCCAAAATTTCTAAAAAATATATGAATTTGAGCTTAACTTTCTTCAATCTGTGTTTTCCTTGCCTTCACTAGCTTAGCCATAGCCGACTTGTTCATTACCCTGCTACTTCTTTACAGGTTTCCTCAAACTTACATTGTTGTTTCAAAGAGTTATACAAGCTCGCCTCTTCTGCTCTCACTTCACTCACGATGTTGTTCTGATAGGGAGTCTTATGCAAACTAGCATATCTTCTCCTCTACCACTTTCAAGGAGTCTCATATAGGCTAATGTCTCATACCATGATAAAAATTGAATAGAAAAAAATTTGGAGAAAAGGATTGGTCTTCTCAGTATTACGAATCAGTTAAATAAGATTAAATAGGAAACATCAGTAATAAATGACTGAAGTTAAACTCAACTTAAACTAGACTAAGTGAAACTAAACTAGGACACTTGGAGGGACAATTTGACACCTAACAAGTGGTTGTAATTAGAATCTCCAACAATAACACCTTAGAGATATGAGGTTAAGCAAGCTTCCATAATCTCTTTTAATTCAAGATTGTGTGTTAGAACTAGGCTAACCAATTTTGGACATCTCTATTCCTTGTTTGGTAGAGATGCAATATTACAACAAAAAAGGAAGATCCTCCTACAATTATTACGAGTCTCAATGTCAAGGAAAAGGGCGTCGATGTTGGGGAAATGATGAGTTGCCATGGATACAAAATTTTCCTTCATCTTTGCCACATAAATTTCCATGTCGCATGCAACATCATCATGAAATCCAAATGTAAAGCCCCAATAACTAGATCCACCAACTGCTCGCAACTGTAATAAGGAATGATCTGCAAGTAACTTTACGTAGTTGTGTGCAGTATCCATCAAGGTGTTGACATATTTTGTCTTTACTATCCCTTCTGTGATCCACATGTGCGATATAATGTGCACCAGAGTGTAGCAGTCCTCTAGAGCAACCACACAATATAGAAAATAGGTTTTCAAATGAGCATGGGGTAAACTATCATAGCTCAATCTCAATCGTTGATACAGATCTCGATCAATTCAAGGATGAGTAATTGGAAAATTTGAATCCACTGTCTGAATTTTGCTTAAAACAAGGTTCCACTCATTTGTAGCCCTGTTGCCAACCATTGTTGAGGTTATGACATTTATAGCCATGGGAAACCCTTTACATTCTTCCACGATGATTTTGGAAATATGCTCTATCTCCTCAGGGACATACCCATCTTTGAAATCTATTTTGCAAAACAATTCCCAAGCTTCCTCTCTCAACAATGGTTATATTTGCATGGACTAATTTGTATTTATTTATGGAAGTAGGCCTCTATTTTGAGTAGAAAATACAACTTTTCCCCCTTTCTTCTCGCCAAATTCCACAATCAATTCTTCTGCAGTGATTGTGCTCGACAAATCATCTAAAATTAGGAAAACAATTCTTTGTCCTGAGATGTGTAGACAGTTCCATCTTCCATGAATCAACATCATCATAAGAATAGGTACTAAGGTCTAAATTGATTGCGGAAGCCATACGTCTCTACAACTCCGGAATGGAAAATTGAGCAACTGGGACCCAAATCACATGATAAAAAACAAAACTTACCTTGTAGTTGTTGCATAATTTTTTTAGCAATGTTGTTTTTCCAACGCCACCCGTCCCATGTACAACAAATATTTCATCATGGGGAGCTTAAGCAAGCCACCTCTCAAGTTGTATCTCAGTAGGTCTAATTTCCAACCCTACCAATCTGTTGTTCGGTTTGTCTTGAAGCAGTAGAATTGCCTTCATCAAAATTTATGTTCCACTTTTGGCTTTTTGTAGGGAGTTCAGGTTTGCAAAGGAGGCAACTGATATATTGTTGTTTCCTTCGAGAGAAATCAATCAACTGTTTTTCTCTTCGAACTGCGTCTTGCATCCTTACCATATAATTTTGTAGAGATTGAGGGTGTGTCTTTTACCGATCTTGAAATTGATAGCTAACATCAGAGTAAGAGAGTCTTCATATGATTTTGCTACCCTTCCAGAAGCCGATGTTTCTCATCCAACCAAACAACATCGTATATTTGTGTGATGAGTGTAGAAAAAGTGGTACTGGCGGTAATGGCTGCCACTCCAGTGATAATAACAGTCATTTCCATTTTTTTGGCTTTGCAATAGAAGAATCATGGGTCTGAAGAGGCTAGAGACAATCATATATAAATCTGGACATATAATGAGATACAAGGCAATGGATATAGAGTCATGAGTCATTATTAAAAATCCAAGCTAACTTGACTTATTGTGGTTATATATAAATCATATATAAATATAAGCCTATAGAGGATTGATATATGAGTAAAATCAAGATTGATATATTAGTAAAATCAACAACGGGATACACAAATGTCATTTCTTGTTAAATATACTTCCCAGTCATCGAACATCATTTCTGGCTAAATATCCTTCAATCCTTTCCTGAAATATGGAAATTGGATTTATAGATTTTCATCTCACAAATGTAAGAAAGGTATAGCATACCTTATATTAAATTTGAAAATAAATCATTAATAATAACAATTTAATACAAATAAGAACTTAGTAGAAATATTTAATTTTTAAATTTTTAATAATTGTGTAATCTAACTGTAACAATTTTTTTTTATAAATATTAAATTGAAATATTATATATTTATATGTATAGTTTTTTAACTTATATGAGTCTTGAGATGATTAGCATGTTTAATTTGGTTTTGAGTAGCCAAGGACCTTTAAGTTGTCAAAATCATGAGGGGTCCTCTCCACATCATCCCTTAGCATGATTGGATGTTTATCCACTGAGTTTCCAACTAGTAACCTTTACATCACAAAGTACCTTAACAAAACACCTTATCATGAATGGAGATATTAACATTTATTTTTTTGAATTTTAATTTTAAATTAAATTAAAATATTTTGAAGATAACAATATTTACATTCTAAAACATATTGGAAATAGTTGAAATTTTAATGTTTGTTTTTTTTTAATCGTAAAATAATTAATAATATAAATTTGTAATGAGGAGCTCATTAATTTAATCAGATTTTCACATAATTATTATTGATATTTTTACATTTTCATATATATAAATTTTAAATTAAATTTACATATAACTACTATTAAATATTCAATTATTATACTAAATATTATCTATCTTCACCTATTTATTAATGTTTATATTTCTATTCTAAACAAATCAAATTAGGGTAGAAAATCATACTATTCTTCATTTCTCTTTACATCCTTGTAATATATATATATATATATATAATTAATTTTAAACATTGTAAATCCATTTAGTTTATTTTATATTTTAATAAAAATAATATTTTTTATATAAACATATCTATTTCAATAGGTATAGACTTGGTCCACAAGGTCTTGAATAGACGGTGATCAGTGCTATGTTAAGGGACTCCTTGATGGAAATCATTGGTTCAATTCCCCACCCCGATCGAGGTGAAAATGTTGGACATGATGAAGATATAGTCCTACGAAGCTTAAAAAAAATAAGATAGTATAGAATTGAAAATAATTATAAGTAGATAAATATTAGGATTTAGGATTAACAAAGTTTCTCTTTGAAACTCTAGTCACTATCAGTATTTTATATGGATGTATATCCAAAGACTTGTGGAGGAAGATTGAAGAAATCCAAAATTTTTTTATAGCCTACAACCATAGGATTAAAGGAAAAACTAATCCCTATATGTGCTAGATTTTCTCCATGATATGGGTCGCTCCAGACATATGTAGAAGTCCCAGAGGACTCAGAAAGGGTCAAAATTCAAAGTGGCAAATTTGCTCCCAGACCAGCACCAAATCGAAGTGTGTGTCACCCTGATTCAAACGATGTGAAAAACACTCAAATCCAAGCTCGTATGAGGGAGAAAGAGCCAGTCAAAGTTAAGCAGTGGGTCAAGTTTAAGTGTCCTGCAAATTCACCGTCAACCAATGTGGAAACCTAGCTCCCGAAAGTGGGCGAATTTATTGGATACTTAATTTGTCTAATATCTCTTATATTAGACAAAATAAAAAATGATTGTTATATTTTCAAAATAAAAAATATATATAAAATAGGGGTGGTGGGCCACCACCCCCACTGGTTGGTTTAAATATATTAAAAAAACAAATTTTTAATTAAAAATGGTCAATGGGCCATGACCCCCACTAGCCCCTACTCCAGTACATAATGGAACATTAAATATAGGCAGTGGGAGAGCCACCTCCGGTGGACCCAGGCCATGCCCCCACCAAAATACAATGTATATAAATATGGGCCTGTGGGAATCAAACCCGCTTGGCCACGTGGCTGGCCCGGTCCATGGGCAGCCCAACCCAAAAAATCCAACACATAACCACTATTTAAAAACCAACCCAATGTGCCATATTTAAATGCCACGATTCCAACCATATTAATTCAAAAAAATGAAAATCCAAAAATATGGAATGAAAGGGCAAGGGGTTCGACCTTCTGAACTCCACTCGCCAAACATAGCATGCCACCATTGAGCCATGAGGGCCAATGTTGATTGATCTACCCACAAAAAATATTTAAACATTTTTTAATAGTGCGACGAGAGACTAAGGACTGAATAGTGGAACAAAGTCAAAACGGGGCCCAAGGAAGAGAGCGGAGTTCGAGACAATTTTTTAATTAATTGCAGGTGGAACCATGAGCATGGAATAGTGGTAGGCGGAACCATGATGGAGCCCAACTTTCAGGAGGGAGAAATTTTTCCAGTGTCCAAATTGGAAAAACTTTATGTTGATCCTACACCTCTCAATGACATGAATCTAATGGCGCAGATAGAATTTTAATTTGAGAAAAAGATCTTCAGATGAACCAGAGGAGGGAATCCTTGAGGAATCTAGGGGGAATCTAAAAGATTCCAGTAGCCCCAGATTTTCACTTTGTCATAATTCAGAAATTTGATAGTTGATTTTACATTATTTGATGCCACAAATCGGATGGTGTAATCAAATTTTCCATTTGATCATTCCATTTTTCAGCCACTTTTCAAAGTGGAGTGTAGGTGTCAGCATTCAATGTGCGAGCAGTCATTTTCATGATATTCAACGCCACGAGATTTATGGTATAGCCAGATCTAGCATTTTATCATTCTCCTCTTTAGATAACTCCTTGATGTGAGTTATATGCAATGTGATCATGTACTTCTTTGTATCTTCGCTTGAGATGCATTGTGTTGTATAGATCCATGTTTGATGTGGGATCTTGTTTTGTTCTTGATGTGAGATGTACTTATTGTCATGTTTTGATTGAGATCCCTTTGTCGCCATGTTGAAGGGATACTCATTTATCTCCATGTATGTTTGAATTGAGATCCCTTTGATGCCATGTTGGCGGGATGCTCACTATTCTCATATATGAAATTATGTCATGTTGATAGGAGTCATTTTGTGAATGAGAGTTCATGCAGCGAAACATCTCATGGAGCCACTTTTGCGTGAGGGAATATTCCTTGCATGATAGAGAAAACACATTCATGTACATTGTCACTCTTTCCAACACTTAATGCAACATCCTATACCATCTTGACATTGGGGCCTGGAGATGTAGTCCCTCCTGGACGAACTCTGTTATCAATGTCTCATGTCTATGATTTGTTGGTTGTCATTATGTTTCCATTTCTTTAAGCATACATATATGCTCATTTATGCTCTTATAAATGCAATTCTCACCTCACTCAGAATCTGAGGTTTGAGTCCACTCAGATCACTCCACCTCTTATTAGTCCATTCCAAGACAGAACTTTATCAATCAATTTGTTGTTGAGCACTATTAGTTTAGCATTGAGCAATGCAAGTTATAATGTTTAACTTTTAAAAACAAATATTTATTTTTCAATATTATTGAAGAAATTATTTTCAAGCATTTGATTGCACCATAAATTGAAGGTCTTATTGTAGCCTTTGTATAATAAAATGAAATTTGGATAACTGCATCATTTTTTTCCATAATTTTTAAATGCAATTGTAACATTTATGCCATGATGTTTAGATATTTTTGCAATAAATTTTCATTGCTAATCTTAATAGGAAAACCATATAAAATTAAATTCTTCGAAAATAGGTCATACTCACATAAATAACATATTTACCATCAAGTATTTGTATAAAATATAGATAGGAACAAGATGTAAATAAATATACTTACCAAGATAAACTTCCCACCCTGATTTATGTGTCCTTCAACAATTTAACAAGTAGGAGTAGAAATGTAAATGTCAAGACTTACTTGTGGTTAATACCCACCAAAAATTTATCCAAGTTCTTTTCCCTTTGTATAAAATTATTTTTTCCACTTCATATATTAATTTGCAAATGTTCTAAAAGCATAATTTCCACTTGAGTGATAGGGACTACCTTTCCCTTCAACACTTTCTCTTACATAGACTTTCTAAAATATGCATACACTATTACACTAATACAATATTCATAATATCATCCATTAAAAATTACAAATAGGTGTTATTTTTTTATGTCTCCTCTTTAATGATCCTTCTTCATTAAATTAGTCCTTTCTCATTCTTTTCCTTTGTTATCCTTTGTCTTAATATTATATAGTTATTTGGTCTTCTTCCTTCTTGATATTCTCTATTATCATCTTGTACCTACATAAATATTAGTTGAATTCCATATGAAAGAATCACCATCTACTAGAATAAATGGGTTGTCAATCATTGTATCCACTAGTTCTCAGGGAAAATTCTTCTCGTACATGCTTCATCAACCATTCTTCCATCAAAATTTTGCATAGATATCCCTGTTACTCTATATCACCACTATCATTTTCACCGTCCTCAATCTCCTGGGTTCCTCACTCAATTGTAACCTTGATGTCGATGCTCCTACATCATACTCTTGAGGAACAAAAAATCTTCATGGATAGATGTCCATGGGTCCTCTATCGCTTGCAAAATTTTTCCTCATAGATATCTCTTCTTTTTCATATCCTCAATGGTAATTTTATTCCTACACAAGCCCTTTTTTCATGACTTGAAATCTACCTCACTGCCTTCTCACTAATATCGATGACTCTATTAGGTGTAGAATACCTCAAATAGGTGGTTCTATCCACATAGAGTTTCTCTCTTAATGATTTGACATCCTATTTTGGTTTATGCTTACCACAATAATACACAAAAAAAGAAAATTACATTAGTGGTTTTTAACGACGAACTTTATTGAATCAAGTACACAATTTCAAAAGTTTTTAATCTCTAACCAATATCATTATTAAATGAAATTATCCAACTACTATTTATTAGGGATGTATTCCTTCAAGGATTTATTGTAAATAGCTCTCAAACCCACAACAAAATACTTTTATTTATAACTCATTTTGTTTTCTTTTTCATCGTTAACCATGCTTCTATTTATTTTTCTTCCATCTTCAACCATTTCGTCCTTTTCATTTTCTTCATCACTATCCAATTTTCTTGCCGATTGTTGCCTATGTGATTTGTAAATATTTGTGGGCATTCCACTTGACAGATCATCACAGCAAATATGATAAATTTTACTTAAAAATATGAAATCTACGTCACAATGGTTTAGATTTATAGATATGTAAGCTACTCATTATTGTGTATGCATGTTGATTATAATTACGCAAAAAAATATAGCCATGAAATAAAAACTCACAAACTGCGATTGACACAAGGTATATCTTGGGAAACCCTTTCACAAGAAAATCCAGTTGGAAGATGAGGTCACTTTGCTCTATTTATTTGAATAGAAAATGGATGAAAGTACAAAGAAGGCATGCAATTCGTGGGCTACCACAATGCAAAATTACCCTATTTTTTTTCCCTCCCTATCCCTCTTATTTACTCTATTTTTCTATGCAACAAAATGCACTTGAAAAGAATGGAACCCCTTCTCCTCCTAGTGGTCCATTTATAGCATTACCTGATAGCCAACTAGTAGTTAGATTTGACTCCCTTAATTCTTAACTAGTGTTACAATATGGACTATTCTAGAGTATTCATCATCATCATCACGTGTCTAGCCCATTTTCCATGAATAATGGGGCCTGACATGGAATCCCTTCGAATTATGGTGGCCAAAACAGGAAGGTCAACTTCCAAGTGGAATAACTTTTCCATAGGGACTCCAACTAAGTTGGTTCTTGCATTGTTGGAAAGGTATTTCTGTGTAGAATAGGGGAAAAGAATGTAGCACTAAAGTGTCAAATTTTACCCCTTAAAAAACACTATTTGATGCCTCAAAATCCTCCCAAAATATTTTAGACCCTAATTTTCCAAATTGGATCTCGCCAATAAAAATGGTCCTATGAGCTGATTCCTCCACTTTTTCCACCCTAAAATAATTGAGATGGATGAAAAACAATATAATTATCAAATATGAATCACTCCCCATTTTTGGGGACTTTTAGTCCTAAAATTCTTCCACTAAATGATGTGAGGAATTTTTTCCTCCACCTTCTCTCGGGTGTGCCATTTAGCTTTATCTAGAAGTTTTCATTTCAACCCAATTTTTCAAAGCTCTTTTAGTTATAAACCTCTTATAAAAAACTATATCTTATGTCATGGATAGCTTACTTTGGGCTTGCAAGTACTGTAGTGGCTGGTGATATATGTGGATTATTATCTGCCTTCCCATTAGATAATTCTTCCACTTCTTCATAGATTATGCCATGGCATAAACTTCCTTATCATAAGTAGGGTAGTTAACAACTGGCCAATGAAATAATTTAGAATGGTAAAATACAAACCTTCCTCCGCACATCCAGATGGCTCCCATAACATAGTCACCAGCATCTATCTCCACTTGAAAGGGTGTATCCAAGTTTGGTAGTGCAAGAACTAGTGTTTAACTGATCTTCTTATTTAACTCATCAAAGACACTTTGTTGACCCTTTCCCCACTCAGAAATCTCATCAATTGTTGTTATGGCATGGAGAGATGTTGCTACCACTAAAAAAGAGGCTATGAATTTCCTCAGGTATTGTGTCACCCCAACAAAACTCCTAACCTCATAAACAGTAGTAGGCACCAACCATTTCATGATGGTCTCCATCTTAGCAAGATCTATCTTTATCTCTCCTCCACCTATCACATACCTTAGATACACTAGAGACTACTGTAAAAACTCACACTTCTTGGTATTTTCTAAATATTGGTGCTTCTTTGATGTCTCGAACACCTACGTCAAATGTGAGATGCGCTCCTCCTAGGTCGAACTATATACTAGTGTATAATCCGAATAGAAAATAAGAAATGAATCTATAAAATGGTGGAACATATCATCTATTAACCTCATAAACATGATTGGTACATTTCATAGGAAAAATGCCTTGACTATTGTCTCATACAAACCTTTCCTAGTTTTGAAGGTCGTATTCCAAGTGTCTTATTCTCTAACTCAAAATTGGTGATATGTAGACTTTAAGTCCACCTTGGTGAAGTATTTCCCTTGCTGCAACTAGTTCAAAAAATCATCAATCTTGGGTAGGGAGTACTCATTCGAATGACACCCCATTCCAATAGTTGTTACAATTGTTTCTTCAGTTCACTTGCTTATATAACAAACTAACTGTACAACCCAATGTTTAGCGGGGGAGTCATGAAATATCTGGATCTTATGCTCCACTTGCCTCTTGGGTGGTATCCCTTTAGGTTCCTAGAACACATCCTTGTAAGCCTATAGAAAATCTTCTAGTTTTTTTTTACGTTTCTTAGTACATCCCTCCAAAGATTCCTTTTCTCTCACTGACTCTTCTACAAGATGATTCTCTATTAGAAACAATAAAACAAACGTCTTGCCATAACTGATCATTTTCTTGGCTTGGTTGGCATTTACTGGAGAGATTTTTAACTTTCCTTTGTGCATATTGATGGTGAACGATTTTCCGTCATTGTCGAGCTAATATTGGTTGGCTCTGCACATGAATATTGCATATTGCATGTACATGTAGGGACTTCCAAACACCACTCCACATACATAGAAGGGAACTACATTTAATTCTACTTCATCAATAAAATAAACACTGGTAGCTAAACTAATTTTTCATTGTTTTGTTATCTTTAACTATACTTCCTTATTTACGAATCCTAATTAGTATAAGCTTGGATGATCATGAACTTCCAATGCAAATTTGTTTACTAGCTTTACTGAAATGAGATTTGCATGTGACCCTAAGTCAATTAGAGCATTAATATGTATCTTCATTACTTGTATCTTTATATGGAAGAGTTTGGTCATTTTTTAATCTTCCTATTTACTAAAGGCTATTGAGTTTGTTATAATTCAAAAATCATTCCTCTACATACACTCGAATAAGAAGTTAATACACTTACATTCTAAAATCACACATGGATCATCTCAATGCACTACAACGTCAAATTAATAAGATTACATGCTAGGAAATAGGCTCTTTAGGTGAACACTATGATGAATTCCCTTCCAATCAATATGTCCAACCCCACCATAATTGTAAAAAAAAGGGGTCTGCAACAACAATATTCACTTTCCAATGGTTTAAAGCATGTCTTCAACATAGAAAACCAACATTATTCCTCATATTTTCTGAGTTTTGCTAAATTTATTTTTGTCTACTTTGATTTTTTTTAACTCTCATAAGTCTACATTCTCTTAAATAACATATTTAAACCAAACACTATTAATATTTTGTATCTTACTATATAAAATTTATATTAAACCATTTTTTTCTACAATATATAGAATTTAAAAATTTTCAATCATGGTGGATATCCTTTGGCTATATGTATATACATATTATATAAGAAATATACTTTATATATATATATATATAATATATATAATATATAATATATATATATATGTGCAAACTTTATTGTTAATCAATTCTACGTATCTTCTTATCTATATATTTTACCTATTCCATAATGTTTGTAGCCCCTTTAGATGCAAGATCCTTTTGTTGCGATAATTGCAGACGACTCTCCCTTTTCGGTAGTGATACTACATCTCTGCCAACAAAGGAGTTGTATATCCAAAATAGGTGACTAACTTTGGTATGAAAATTTGAATTGGAAGTGATTTCAGAAGCATTCTTCCTTAACCTCGTGCCTTTGAGGGTCTTAGATTTAGGTGAAACACAACTACAATTATTTCCAAGGTTATTGTGGCAACTGAAACAACTCGAATTTTAGTCCCTACATTTTCTTATGCTAAGGAGAATGAGTAAGGGCTAACCACTAGGGGTGTAATTTGTGGAGAATAATTGTTGAGGGAGGGAGATTCGAGCAATGAACCCTAGCCTACTTGGTCCTCTTTTTCCTGCACCTAGGTCCTCCTTTCTTGATTGTTGCCCCCTCCTATATATTTTTTGTCATTTCCACCATGTGGAAGCTCTATTTGTGTTGGGGTTCAGGACTTCGTCACAGTTCTTCTCAGTGTGTCTTCTGCTATTCGAGGTCACCGTTGCCCTGTTTGCAGTTACCGTCATTTTAGATGGGACAATGGTGCGATGAAGCTTGCCTGATCGACTCTCCTAATAGTGCCTCTTGGCCTACCTTTCTTCACTACACCCCATTCCTTTACAACTGTCATTGACGTCGCTATGTGGAAGCGTTGTTCGCGCTCGGGTCCAGGACTTTCCTATGGTTTTTCTAATTGTGTCTTTTGTTGGTGGGGGTCATTGTTGCCTTGCTTCTAGTTTTCATCATTGTATGTTTCTTCGGTGATGGTTCGTCGATATAATTGTTGGATTGTGGTAGCGAGATTTGTTAGGTCTTGTCACTTGTTTTTTATTATCGTAGCCCTATTCCGACTTGCTGAGCCTACGAGATATTTTATGGGGGCGTTATCCCTAGTTTTACCTCTAGCATTGGTTGTCGGGGTTTGAACATTTTGTATTTGTGGGTTGGCTAGCTTTTCATGCCATTTATAGTTTCCACTTCAGATTTATGTGCTCTACATGCCTTGGGGTTTTATTTGGTTGAGCGTCCATGCTAATTTTTTTTAAATCTCTTTGTGATGTGGTATGGCACTTGTTGACCCAGGGTCTTATACATTGAATCTCCTTTTTCATATCTTGTTGGTTGGAGCATTTTCTGGTGGTGCTAGAATGGTGTGTGGATGGTCATTGTTGGGGTATATATTGTGCTCCTTTTGGAGTTTCTTTGAGGGGTTTGTGCAACATGTATCTTGTTATCAATCACATGTAACAAGGATTATACTAGAACATATCCTATATGCATGATTATGTAAACATCTTTTTATCTAATAGAAATTTGTTGGTTTTTTTTTATTGAAATAAAAACAAAACAAACAAATAAACAAACACAAACTCTTGAATTTCTTGGTCTGAATCATACTAAAATTGATAATGTGCATTGAAGCATTGACATTATTTCAAACAATCAGTTTTTACACCTCAAGGGATGTAAAAACTCATATTTTTGGATCTCAATGGATGTTGTCATTTAGAACCATTGCCATATGAAATCACGCAACTCAATGATCTCAAATATCTAGATTTTAAGGGTTGTTGTAAGTTACAAGTGATTCCTCCTAACATCAAAACGCTTTCCCAAATTGTACAATAGAAAAAGAGTGTCTTTGAACTAAAAATTTTAATATAAGAAGGATTTTATCATATTTTTTGTTAATGAAAATTTATTATATTATAGATATATGTTAATCATAGATTTAACATGTTGCAAGAGGGATAAATCTCTTCGGATGCAAACCTCTTTTAGAATGTAAAATATGAAAAAAGTTACATCCTTTTATAGATCCCAATGAATTTGGTTTTCTCTCTCTATATATAATGTGTATTTTTTTAAATTGTATTTTTGAATCCTATGTTAGAATTGTTAGTACAAAGAAAAATTATTGGATTTTTCAAGGAAAATTGGCAAAAATATATAAACACCTAAAAAATATGAAAATGTAAAATAGTGAGACTACTTCAAACAGTTTACCCATGAAACTTATTTTTTGTTGTTTCTTTATAGGACATATACAAAAAATAAATTAAACAATATATAATATATACATATTTGACATTAAAATATTTTGCATAACATGTGTATTGAGACATTTTATCTATAGACTACATTGTCCACATTAAAATTTTTTGGTTATTGATATATTTTTAAGTCTATGTCAATATTATTTGCTCCTAGATAATAAAATATTTTAGGAGTAACCCACATTAAATTTGTTTATTATTATGAATATTTTAAATGTCACATATTAATTTTATACTAAGAATGGAATCGATTACACATCTCCTTCATTATTTTTATTAGAGGAATTATTTTATATTTTATATTTTATTTTCAACTTTTTAATACTTATTCTTGGACATTGAATTATCTTATTTGGTACACATTTTAAAATATTTTCTATTATATATATATATATATAATATATATATTATATTTATATTTATATAACATTAGATCTTCAAAAAAATTTATTTAATCCTTGAGGTGAAAGTATATTTTAGATCTATAAGGTTTTAAATCATTTTTCACTTTTTTTACTTTTAATTATTTTATATCTTTCTAAAGTTGATAAGAAATTATGTTATGTCTTATGAGTAAGTGTGAGTGAAACAATTTACCACATTGGGTTGTAATATTAATAAAAGGTTGAGTGAGGGTAGTGAGGTTGGGATTATTGATGTTCTATAATGTTTTCAATTAAAACTAACTAAACGTGTGTATTCATTAACTACAAGTTGAGCACAAAATCACACATTGCTCTCATGCAATTCACTTCTTGGGCCTAGAATACTTGAACAAACCTTTGGAGCAATAAAATTTTGGGCATTTAGTATACTCACTTAATAGCACAACATAGTTACTCTCTTCTAAAGTGTCAACATGTTAATTTACAAGAATTAATCTTTTAGGGCGAATAACAATTATTCCACCTAATTACTCAAGTTAAACTCAATTTACATTCCATATAAATAAATAAATAATATAGAATTTTGTGTTAATTTTTAATTGCAATATATATATATATATATATTTAAATAAATTTTATCTGAATTAAAAATTCTATTCGTTTTAATAATATAAATTTCAAGTTGAGAACCACAACAATAGTCAAACTAATGTGCCCAAAAATGCTTCCTTATTCCACGAAGGAAAACAAAAGAGGTAGTTATACCTCCCTTTCTATGATTATTGGAGGGCTGAGCAGTGTAATTAGTGACCAAAATTCTAAAGTCTCTGCGTGCTGAGATAGAACGGAGGTATGGGAAGGGTAGGCCAAAGTTGTAATTATTTACGGAGACACCAGAGTTTTGGCGGGTCAGGCGCAAATGTTTCATCCACTTATTGGAAGGATGAGAGGAGGTGTAATTTTTTACGAAGACTGTTGAAGATGAGAAGGAGACATGTTGCTTGGAGAAGGAGACATGCAAAAATCCACTCAACAATTTAGAGTAAGTATAATATAATAATAAAATAAAACAACCTTATGCTCAACCCCATAGTCAATTACAAGATCTCTTGTTCTATGGAATGTTTTACATAGAGCCAACTAAGAGATCCTTCCAATCCAAACTTAAAAAACACATGGCTGACACCTATATAATTTTATATCCAAATCCACCATGATCAATTGGGATATCCTTCCAATCCCAACTTAAAAAACACATGGCTAACGCCTACATAACTTATATCCAAATCCACCATTACTGAATACTCCCATAAAACTAAACTCTGTATTTGTTTTGATAAGATCTTGGTCTCTGCCCCTTTTCATTCAAACTGAATCATTAATTAAGCCCTTGAAATCCAAACCACCCTAACAACATTCATCTAGATAATAGATATCAGTTAAGCAACTCTTCGAAACCTACTATCCATTTTTTGTCTTCCAAACCACCTTGTCATTCAAACCTTATTCCCTGAGGATTGTAACCCTTCCCCCTCACCTTTGCTCCATTCCCTTTAAATGATTTTATTTCTTTATAATTTTTAATTATATTCCTAAAAAAAAATTAATACTTATCAATCCTAATTAATTTAATATTTTCTTTATAAAAATTCAAATTTAAAATAAACTTTATCCTATATTAATCCTAAATTCATTCTACCCATAATATTCCTTCTCTATCTGACTCCCTCTTAATCTAATTTATGCTTTCTTAGCCTATTTAATTTTAATCTTTATTAATTTTTATTTACACCATTATCCTACAAATTATTAAATCTCTTTAAATTAGTATCGTTTTAATGCTTTTAATTCAATTATTAATTATCCACTATCGATTCCCTTTAACTAGATCTATTAATTTTTATTATTCTATTTTTCCTTTCCAATATAATTAACCATGGTAAATTATTCTATTAGAGATTTTTAATTTGACCTTGATGTATTTTCACCTGCAAATCTTTTGATTTTATTTATTTAGTTTGATGAAAATTTTTGTCTTATTTATTAATATTTTTGTATTTTAATATTTTATTATATCAATTATTATTTTATTAATAAAATTTTTATCACCTTTAAACTATACGATTAATTCTAATTTCTTTAATATTATCTTTTTGACCTAATCTATTATTTTTTATTATTATAGACTATTCTAAAAAAGATTGGTTTGCAATTTTAATTTATCTATTTTCTCTTAAAAATGTTTTTATTTTATTTATTTATAACATTATATTATTATTTTTAATTTAATTTTATTATTTACTATTGTATTTTACTTATTCTAATCTAGTTCATCTTTCCTAAATTATTAATTAATATAATATTAACATTTTCATTTTTCTCACATTTACTAATAGTCATATATTTTTTTAACAATCATATCCTCTCTATATTTAATCCTGGTGTTGTACTCTTTGTATCAACATTCTTAGTTTTTTCCTTAAGTGAAGTGTTCACCCAAAATTTCGAACACCTCAATGAGAACACACACTATTCCAAAAAAATCTCCCAGCATAAAAATGTTAACTGTGAAAACCTTCATGCAATTTTTTGTTTTTGTTTTTACATAATATTTATCTTAACATGTGATTGAATTAGAAAATACTGTTAACTTTATGTAAATGATAAAGAAATTTTTTTTTTTTGAAACTTAAAACATATACATCTATTTAGCCCAATGGAGGTGAATGAATGTGTTGAATTAAATGAGGAGGGTGGGGGTTGGTTAATCCGACAAACCGATATGACAACTCATGATGAGCCATAAAGGAAAGTGGAGGGAGGGGCATTAGACACCCAAAAACTTCGAGTAGAAAGTTTGGCTATTTATAGTTTGGATGGTGGCTTATCTCTAACAAGTAATCCATTTGGTTATGCGAAAAATTGGAAGTTGGTGACAGGAACATTCTGTATGCACTTGCCACCAACTTGTGCATGCCTGTTAACTTAAGCATTGCAGGGAGGAAAGTGCATGTTGTATAGTGGAGTGGTTCTCGTAGTGAGTTCGAGACACTTAGTTGCAGAGTTTGAGACCCTAGTGAATGTTGGGGTGAATAATTTCTTGGAGGTTGAGTTGTTGAGGTGAAAAGCAGATATCTTTAGTGCGATCCCGCTATGGATACCCGAAGGGTGGGATAGTTTCCTCTGGTTTTTTTGGGAAGTATCATTGTAGTCTATCCTCTCTATAGGAATCCCAAGGATGTTGGATATTCCGAGGTGGTGGCTGTCAAATTCTTCTATGTTTTCTATATTATGTGCTTGTGGATATCATATGATTTTTAGTAGTTCCATGTGGGGCATGTTGTTGATTTTCACCTAGTGGTTTCCTTGATTTTAATTGCGGGCTTTTGAGAAACTGTGTCTTTGGCTCCCACTCAAGAACATATAATTATCTAGTTGTGTGCTGGTGCTTTTAAGGGTTCCTGAAGTGCGCATGTCCTATACCATTATGGAATTGTTGTGCTACATCGGAGGGGTTTCAAGGTTCTAAGAAGTGCATGGAGGTTTCCCTATTAAACTAAGGTATCTAGGGGATGGTATTTAACTAATCTTGGTGTTTGAGACCCTCTAAAGGAATGTTTCATCAGAGAGGGCGAGCTTGGCATGGTGGGGTTCTCCATGGGGAACTGGCGGGTTGCGGTGGCAGGGTGGGTGTAGTAGACAATGAATAAATGTGTGGACATGGGTTTTGAAGGTGAATTACCATAAGAAAACTTACCAACACCTATTATTATGAGTGAGCCTCCTACTTTGTAGTCAATGGAAAGACAATTGCAGAATGTAACTGCACTCCTAGTGAAACTAGGGCAACAGATATATGTTGACCGTAATGAGGTAATCACCTTTATGAATGACTTACAAAACTATAAATGGGAAATGTTGGATATGAGGATTCAAAGGCATATTCATGAATGGATGGACCTAATTGAGGGCATGATTGATCCACCAGAGTTTCATGTACATGGGGGCCCTAGACCCCCAGACCATCTTAACGTTGGACAAGCTCCAACTCCTCCCTAGAATCAATGATAACGATTGGATATATATGTATTCCATTTTTATTTTGAGACTTTATGTGTTCTTTATAGGGACTTGCTATAGTTTTTAGCAGTTGGATATCAGTTTTGATTTATCTCTCCTAGCCAACAAATCTAGTTAGAATGAGGCCGAGAGAGAAGGGTGTTTCTTCAAAATCTTATGTAATATTTTTGTGAATTAATAGAAGTGGTTTGATGAAAAAAAAGAAAAGAACTTAGATATATACTTATATAAAAAAAATTGCATTGACGATGTTAAAAACATGTTTTTGTTAGAATTAGCTTAGATCCATCTAACATCAGATCTATCATGCGTCGAGAGGGATCAAATCCCTCATTTTGAAAACCTTCTTTTTGGAATGTACAACTTGAGGAAAGGTTTTCACCTCAAGGAATTTGATCCCTCTTGGCACATGATAGATCCAGTGTTAGATGGATATAAGTTGGTTCCAATTGAAGGCAACAATCTCACATTTTTTTATCATTATTATGTATATGTTTGAGATTAACTTCAAAATTCGCATTATGTTTTCTTTGCTTGGCATGACCATATCATTCTCTTCTCTAATTTAGTTTGTGTTGCTTGCCTTGAATGGTTTGTGCATCTTTGTTTGAATGCTTTGAGTGGTTTGTCTGCTTACGTGTTTGGATTTGGATGGTAGAGTTTGTGAATGTTACAGTTGTTATATTAAATTTTTATATGTGTGTAATTGTCTATTAATAATTAGTTGGTGATGAAGAAAAAAATCAATCCTTTCAATATTTTGCAAGAGGATTGATACTACACACCTATTTGATTTAATTTTAGGTATCACAACTTCTGACATCTAATAAATCTAATAGTGTCCCTCTAGGTATTACTAAATATATCTTGATGAGTAGTCTTAATAATTTAATGTGTTACTCTTGGAATAATTTGTTTCTTTGTTAATATTTGAAATAATTTATTTGCTTCAAGAATATTTTGATGATTCTTTTTTATCTATAGTTTATTTTGCAAAGTCAAGAAATAAATCTTTTTTGACTTTTTTAATGAGTGGCTAAATTTATAAAATCTTTACATCCAAACAATTATCACATCTCTTTCAAGAATATTTTGATTTGTTTTGATTTTTTATAAATATATCTTTTCCTCTTATAAATATTTTGAATACATTGTTGTACGCAAATTTTATTTATTTATTTATTTATTTATGTTGTGGTTCATGGATACCTTGTTGAACAGGTGGCGCTACGTCTATGGAAAAATCTAGGCTCATCGACCCCAAAGGGAATCTAGCCCCGCAGCCCACTAGCAAGGCCTGACCCCAGGGGCTTCAGAGAGATTGGACCCTATGACCTCTCGCTGGTGAGGCACTGATTTTGACCAACTGAGATAACCCTTGGGGCTATTCTTGTACGCAATTATCTATTAGTAATTTTGAATATATGTAATTTTCTATTAGTAATTTAGTTGACGATGAAGAAGGGGGATGATTTTGTCAAGGATTAATTTTGACTTTGCAAGAGGATTGGTTCTTCACATCTAATTCATTTGAATTCTAGGTATTGCATCTTTTGATAGCTAATTAATTCTTAATAGTGTCCCTTTAGGTATTGTTAAATATATCTTGATTTTTTTTTAATAATCTATAAACCCAATGTTAACGTCAAATACATCTAATGCAAGCAACATAGATATTGATCAATCAATAAAATTACCTAGTACCCATTATTTTGAGGTAGAAAAGATCACCTAATTTTGAAAAGTGGTGATTTAGAATACACCTTTTTTTGGAGCATATTTTTGGCACTTTAAATTTTCTCATGAGTATTTTTTTTAAATGTAAGTGATTTTCATGTTGGTTTTGAAAAGTGTTGATTCAACATCAACCCCTTTTTTTTCTGAAGCATATTTTTAATGTTAGGATATTCTAACACATAGGAAATAGTTAAGTATAACTTGATCTAGTGTAGAGTTAGGTAAAGTGTGTTTCTTTACTATGTACTTTTGTAACTTATAATCTGACGGTCATGATATGTTCTAGATATGAAGTGATCCAATGGTTCATTCTCTCCTCGGTATTACTGACACTTGATTTGTGACTTAACACCTGATTGGTCCATGATCTCTATTTAAAGAGCATGGAGGGTCATTTTCAGGTTACCATTCATTAGAGAAGCTTATGTAAATTTTCATTCCTTTATTAATAAATTTCCTGAAGTGGCCGCATTGGCTTAGGCAGTGGACTATTTCCCTCTTTGACGGTTTTAACCACATCAACAATATTGGTGTATTGATTTGTGATCTATTTGTGAGTGGTGTACTTTGGTGTTCTGTTTCAGGAACTTACCTTGTAAATTCTTACATGGTACTAGAGCTATTTGAGGGCCGCATCTGTTGGTGATCGAAATCTAAAGCCGGTAGAACTACACCCGATTGTCATTTCCTATATCTATTGTTATTGACTGCTTTCGGGCTGAGAGGACTACTCTATTGTGTTAGGAGCATCTGTTCCAGTGAGGAACCCCTTTCATTTGATGCGAAAAGGTTTCTGGTAGCCCTAGCTACATCATTTTTAAGATTTGGAGGTATACAATGTTTATTTGCAATTTTTAGTTATTTTCTCTCTGTTTATTCCAGTTTATTTAGTTGTTTGTTTTTTTTATTACCAGATCTATACCTTTCATTTCTGTGTATACTCTTTGTCTCACGACTCTGAGAGATCTGGGCAAATCAGAAACAGAAAAGAAGGATTTTTCTCATGTGTATGCTCTTTTCTTTTGTGCCTTAGTGTGATCTCGGAAAATCAGAAACATTGAGGAAAATATTTAGTTTCCAGGTAAAGCTAAGTTCAAGTTGTAAGGTTTGTTTTTTTTGTATGTCCATGTTGGGTTTTGTGTTTTTTGTTTTGTAAGCAAAAAGAGCTTTCTCAAGTAAGCACGCACCCCAAAGCTTCAGTGACTAAAACAAAACAAAAACCCTTTCTCTTTTCCAAAAATTACTAACCTTTTAATCTAGCTCACTTGGTCCAAAGTGTTGGATGTGGAGCATGATTATTTAGAGGTCTTTGTTTCAGCCGAATGCATACCCCAGGAATATTGTACACCCCTCCACGTGGGGGGTGCGGGGGGAACTTGTCCCACCCACGAGGGTCTAATCCCCCCAACTGGGGCGTCCGAGGGCCAACAGTTGCTCGGCGTGGGTTTGGGGCCAATGCCCTCAAAGCTAAAAACAGATGTAAAATTTCCTTGTAAAAGTATAGTAATTTCTAGTCAATCTGGGTCGTTCATTAGGGGGATGATCTAAAGATAGAACTTATGTTTAGTTTAGGGTTTTTTTTCCCTATAAGGAAACCCCTCTCTTTGTATGAGGGTATTGTATTGAGGTTGTGTAATAGATGTGTATTCTCAGAGCGAGAAACATATAGGTGAGGCTGTGAGAGAAAACAGAGGATATTACAACGGATCTGTTTTAGGTTGTGTCTCTTCATTTTGCTGGGTAATAGAAAGGAAGGACTGGCTATTCAAGGTGGACGTAGCCCAAACTGGGTGAATCATGTATATCTATGTCTCTCTTATTTTATGTGTTTGTGCTTTTTCGCATATTATATGTCTTGCATTTCTCTGTCATATATAATATTTTTCTAACACAAAGTTACTTTATGAGAGTAGAGGTCTTGAGTTCAAGTTTTTCTTTTTGTTGAGCTAATTAGATTAAGTTTGGAAAGGGGAATTTTTTTTTTTAAAATATAACATTATCATTCATTTCCGCACATTCCCACACTTCGTCGGCATATTCAACAACTTTTCTTCAAAAATCCATAACTTCTTCATCCGGAAGCTGTTTTCAGAGCCATTTTTTTAATCAACCTAATTTTTCGAGATATTTCCATTGGAACACTTATTTTTAGCATCTATAGCTTCAGTTTCTATTAAAATCGAAATTCCTTGCCAAGTTATTCTTGACAGAACCAACTACTTCCAATGGTGGTCCTACATTGTGGATTTACTTAGAAGTAAAGGTCTTTACATAATAGCCTCAAGCAAAGAAACCAAACCGAAAGATGAAGATAAGGCAGCCAAATGGGAAAATAGGCAAGATCAAGCACGTGGGTTGATAGGGATGTCTATTTCTCCAAACCTTAGATTCCATATCGCAGAACTTGATACTCCTAATGAAACAATGAAACAGATCACTAATTTTTTTGGATTTAAAAATGGACTTAGAGAACATCAACTCAAAAATGAGTTGCTTACATTGGACCCCAATAGTTTTTCTTCCATTGAAGATTTTTTGTCCAAGTTCAAGACACTTAGACTTCTCTTGGAAGGTGTTAAGGTTAAGAAATAAGATGGTAACCTTATCTATTCCATTCTTACTAAGTTGGGACCAGCTGACTCTGTGTTTTTGTCCACCTTCCATTCTACAAGAGAAGCCTTCATTTCTCAAGGACAAGACTACAATTCCCCTTCCTTTGATGCCTTTTGTAATTCTTTAATAAGAGAAAAGAAAAACTCTTACGTCTTGGTCTTCTTAATGTTGGAAACTCTTATAAGAAAGCCTTATCCGCTTAGCAACAACCAAATTCAAAGAATCCTAAGGAGCTGTATCCTCGAAGGAATGGTCCTAAACCAAACAAGGTTCCTAGGCAATTTCAGTCTCAAAATGAAAAATCATTTCAACAAAATGATAAGGAAACTAAAAACAAAGGGAAGAAGACTGATAGACATTTCCACTTCTGTAATCGAGATGACCACTGATCCGGATTAAATAGGAACGCAATATATTATAGAGATAACCATAAATACAGAGATGCGATAACCATAAATAAAGAGATGCAGTGGAAATAATACTTCATTTCATTAATGGAAAATACCAAAATATGTTTACAACCAGAATTGGGAATAAACCAGCTAGGGCGATGGTAGCTTATCTCTGAGAAGAGATGTGCGGCTACATGCCTCTGAACCGTTCCAAAACTGTGTCATAATGAGGCTCGAAGGCCTATTTATTATTGAGAAACAATGGAAAACCCTTCACATTCCAAAACCGACCCTTAGAAGA
>APFE031615828.1:0-35786 GCA_000404065.3 Pinus taeda
ATTGTTCATTTATGTAATGTAAAGGAGGTTGCCCCCTCGAAGAGGCTGAATTCTAAGGTGTTGATCTATTTTTTATATTTTTTCTTGAGCTGGTTTCATAACATTTCTCTTCTTGACACTACACAAATTCTCATATGTACTCAAATTCCTCTCGCCACAAGAGGATGAAATAACTTGAGAGAGGAGGCTCATGGTTAACTGATGTAGAGACTCTTTATATCAAGTTGGAGGAAGTCCATTGGGAGTCATGTCTTGTGACACATCTCTACAATCTCAAAAGGACAATCAATTGAGAGTCATTGACTTACTACATGATGATTAACATTAAATATACTCATTGCATGATACATGCTATTACAAATACTAAATTGAATAATTTGAATAGTTCCTGAATTTCTTATGTTCAAACTACACTTTAATTCTTCCATTTTTTTGTTGTGTCCACCTCATTCTCTTTTGTGAATTCTCTAATTATTGTTTTGTTTTGCAAGTTGAAGGATCGAAAGGAACTCCAAGAGGGTTTGGACCCTGGTTGGATCTTCCCAAGCGAATGACCCCCAAGTGCACCTCTCTTTGTATAGTTTTTTTTATGTTAGCATCATGGTTGTGTGGATCTCATGTGCTTTAGCCTCTCCATGAATTTTCATGGCTATAGCATATCTGATGCTACTCCAAATCAATAGATTCCATCATAGGATGTTAAAGATCCTTGCCTTGAAAATGTTTCTTTTCCTTTGAGGATGGCGGCCATTGTACCTGTGCTTCTGAGAGGAAAATGAAAACCTATAATACCTGGAGACATAGTAACACTCATGACAAGAAATATGTCATTTGAAAACCAAAACAAACTGGAGGAATGACATGCAACATACCTGTGTGATTGTTTGTGAAGATTGCGTAATTTTCACCGGGAGGCTAGGAGACTGACTGTTAAAACTACGTAAGGCATAGTCTGGGTGGTCAAGAGGCTAACTGACTATTGGAACTATGCAATGCACAATCTAGCCTGGCTTGTTGAGGACTGAAACTATGCCATTCACAATTTCAGTTAGCAGTGACATGCAAACTAGGAAACTACATTGTGCAGGTTCTGGGGCCAAAACGGCACTAGAGGTCAGTGCTGGGCAAAACTTGCACAATTTCTAGAGGGAATGTAGAGCCTTCACTTCCAAAAATGTGCAATGATAGCTGGGCAAGGCAAGGCCCAGGCTAAGGCAACCCAGACCCACCGACAGGCGACTGAAAACATGAGAAGTCCAGATTGACGGTGAAACTGAGTGTAAACAAGAGTGAATGATCATACATGCAAACAACAAGTGCATGATTAAAAAAATGGGAACACATGCATGTGTGTGAAATGGGTCACCACAACGACGACTATTGGTGCAAAAACAATGTCATGCATGCGACAACAGTGAGATGTGAACGAAAATTGAAACGATGCTTCTACAAGCTAACATACATCAAAACGACAATAAGCACTCACTAAAATCAAGCAGACAACACTCAAACAAAGTGAAACACCAAAAGCGATAGAAACATAGCGCAAGACATGAAAATCAGACTTACCCTGAAACAACTAAGCTAAAAGTGGTGAGGACTCTTGGATGTGATGTGGGATGTCAAAGCTACAAGATGGATGTGAGGAATGAGCTCTGCAGCATCCAGTTCATAAGTTTTAACAAGATCAAGGTTATGACGCACATTCCACAAATCTAGGAAAAAGCGACACTTGGCGAGAGATTTCTAAAATGAGATTTACATGTAACGTCCAGCTGCTAAAAACAGATCCATGGATCTAGGGATTCCTTTTGCATGCTGCCTTTTTCTATTTCAGGAAGATTAGCTCGTGCAAGAAAATCAGGATAGCTCAGTCTTGGAGGGGACCGGTCGACCTGAAGGCACATGCAACAATCTACAAGCCTAGGAGAGGGATTTGTGCCGTTTCTAGGCTGAGAAGAGCTGACTGTCTCGGAGGAATTGCACAATTTCTAGGAGGAACAGGTGACTGTCTCCTAGGATTGCATACTTCCTGGGTTGAGCAACTATCCTGTGATGAATTGCACAATTTTTCATAGGAAGCTTGACAGGAAGCATTGCGCAATTCTTAATCTCAGCAAGCTGGCCAGCTGATTTGTCCATTGATTGTCATTGACTTACTACATGATGATTAACCTACTACTATACATGATGATTAAAATAGAAGTCATCTTTTCCTATATTTTATTTTCATAAAATGATTAAAATAAAAAACATCTAATCTAAGTTTATATTTTATTTTCATAAAATGATTAGAATAAAAGGCATCTAATCTAAAATCTTAAGATGACTTAAGAAATGAATGCATGATGAAGCCCTAAATGAATATGATAAGTGCATGAAATCCTAAGCATTCATTATGCCTTTACCCTAATGGATGAACAATACATGTGAAGGACCAAGTAGAGTCTGTGACTACTGATTGCCGAAAGATTCCTACCAGGAATTCTCACTAGATTATCCAATCTATGACTCTTACAGTTCGAAAAATTAAGAATATATTGTAGATTTACAAGAGGGCTGTCCCTTTGAAAAATGGGTAGCAAATGATCAACAACAATATTTTCTAGAAAAATCTAAAGCTTAGGAGTTGAACAATATTTGTGGCTACCCTGACCAAGAAGATATTGGTCAACACTGTAAGTAGATTGCACAGGTATAAAATGTGCTGATTTACTTAACTTGTCCACCACCACCATGATGGAGTCGTTATTTCTCTTTGACTTGGGCAAACCCATTATGAAGTCCATAGAGATGGTTTCCCACTTCCATTTCGGAACTCTGGTATTTTCAGCTTTGTTACCCTACGGTAGATTTCATCTACCTCTGTGTATTTGGCAAAGGTTGGCTTCATAGTAAAAATGTGTTTTACTTCCATTCTGTACATAGAAATCATTAGCCATGGGTTCCAAAAAGGCCTTTGCTATCATGCTGCCCTTAAGTCCACTGACCTTGATGCAACTTCTAGCCACTTCTTTCATCTTTAGGATATGACTACCTAGAAGTAGATATGCGTATGTGAGCAACTTCTCAATGGAAAACCAACATACAGATCTATGATCACTAATTCATACCTTCGTTGCACAATACAACATCTGTCAAACCCAAATCTTGGCATACAAAATTGTTACATACATGCATCATAAAATCATCATCATAGATCCATAAAACCATAAAAAAACTATTCAATATGTGATCATTTCAGACCTATTAGATATGATCCATCTACATTCTCCTTGGTGCACTCCTATTTTATATCAAGTCATTCATAAATAATTTATTATATGCACACCCTAACATTTGATATCCATATCCTTAAATAGTATAATCTTTAGCCAATACCTTAGGCCCATCCTTTCGTAAATCCGATGGTATTATTTGACGAGAAAAAATATCCATTTTCACACTCATTACTATGGGCCAATACCACAGTAAATTTCCATGGTATTCATAATACCATGTTGTGGAAACTGTATGTGACTTCTCTTCATCATACCTATGTATGTACACAAATTCTCTTCACAGGACCCGCGTATACTTTCCTAAACTTTACCTTTATCATATTTCCATCTCTAAATTGATATTCCTTTTTCCATTCTCTCTGTCACATCTGTACCAATCTATATAATCATCCTTCTACCATCATGTTGACATCTTTATCAAGTAGGGTTCCATGGAGGAAAACACATTAGTCTAATGCCAACAATGGCATCCTCTCTATCTGACTCATCCTCTAAGAGAAAATATTTGTAATAAGATACAAACTCTTCCACAATATCCTTGCTATCACCAAAAATTGATCATCTAACCATAATTTACTAGATGGATTGAAGTACACCATGTAGGGCCAATTTTACCATAGTAAAATTGCTTTCACTGTAGGAAATTACTTCATAAACCACATTTGTTAAATTATTTCTAATTAAACCCATGAAGGATAATTAAATAAATCACCATTTATTTAATTATATTCTAGGAATAATTAATTAAACCATTGTTTAACTGACAATCGTTGTCATATTTGACCCAGTTATGAGAAATAAATAGATAAATCATTAATTATCTTATTTTTCTCTAGGAATAATTAATTAATCACTAATTATTTATCATTCCTTGTCAAATTTGACTAAATCCCCTAGGAATACTTAAATAAATCATTATTTGTTTATTATTTCCTAAACATATTCTTTGAGATGATAAACAAATCATTTATTTATTTACTGTTTCTAAATAAAACTTTTTAACCAATTTAAATATTTTTTCCCTCCAACAAAATATAATAAAATATTTCAAATGGTTAATTCTAGAATTTGTTTAATAATATTTTATTATTTCCCATTATTCGAGGATAACCTAATATTTTGCTATAAATTGGAGGGTTTTACATTCATTCTCCACTTTCGATCATTTTCATTGTTGCACTCACCATTGTAACTTTGATTATTATCATTGTCACACACCATTTTCTTTTCCATTTTTCTCATTGAGCTCAAAAATTTTGTGTGCTACATTTTACACATTATAGAGGAGAGAGACTCTACAAAAGTTGAAGAAATTGAGGATAACCAAGAACCCATCCCGTAGAGGGGGACTGATAACATTATTTTTTCCCTTCACAGACATCGTTTAATAAAATATATTCTTTATATATTTGGTTTCCATTGGATTATTGGAGTTACTTACACTTATTTTCTTATTCCGCTTTGTTGTTTAACTATTTTTGTTGCATAGATAAGCGCTTTGAAAGGTTTTGTTTCTATCATTTGCTACATATCCACACTATTTAACAGCCATTTTTACTGTTAGGGTTGTTTTTCATCCACAGTCTAAAGTGGTTTCTTTTCGTACACTTTCGAGAAGAACACCACATAACAGTTGGCGACTCCACTATGTTTTTAATTCTGATTCAGGAACCTGGGTGACCTTCAATTTTTAGCTTAGGGTTTCCCTTTATTCAATCTCTTAATTTTGTTTACTAGCATTTTAATCTTAGTTCAGTCAAATTTCTAACTTCCATAAGTTTTCTGGCTATTTTCATAGGTCACAGGAACTAGCCGCGATAGAGATCACAAATTTTTCTGCAACTTGTCACCTGAGAACTGAGGATCATAAATCACATATTTCTTCCCCAAACCCACAATATGGAGGTCCATATCACACTTTCTAGCCCAAAAAGTGTGATATCCCTTGAATCAGGTCAGTACCTGTGATTTTTGGGTTTCTAGAATTTTTTCTGATCTTTTTCTAGGTTTTACTGAGAGCAGGCTACTGGGTTGGTTAACCACTGTCTTAGCCCACTTAGGCCTTGATCTACTCTGTTTCACTCATCAAAGTGGAATTTAGCCCCTTAGGTATTCTAGTACGCTTTGACCTTTATAGGAGGAGTTTAGCTGAGTAAGAAGTCTGAGTTTTTGCAGAGCTTTCAACCATATTTTCTAGATTTGTACCTATTAGGGCCTAAATCTACCTCAGGCTGAGAAAGGCGGGTCTAGGGTAACATCAAACCATGCTTAACCTGGTAGCTAGCCCTACCAGGTTGGGAGAGGGCTCTCTCCTTATCAATCTCAGGAAAATATATCAAATGAGGCTTGAGATGACTGATGTAAAGACTAATTTTAGGCTAGATATATGTTCAGAGGAGTTTGATTGAGTTTTATGTTGGTTTGCTGGATCAAAAGTGAAAGGCAGTTTTGGGTCTAGGGAATGGAATCAATCTTGTAGAGATTTCTATGGGGCAAGGTAGGAAACTGATTTAGTACTTTAAATTGAGTGAGATGGAGAGTCTTAAGACTGGTGAGGAGTTGGAGAGGGCATGAGATTCTTAGGAATCCTCTTCAAACAGTTGAAAACATGACAAACTATACAAACCCTAGGTAGAGCACTGCAACATCAATGATTTCTACCTTTATCCTTGATTCATTTAGTTCAGCTGAAAAGAGATAGATAATGGAATACATAAACACATGTAAACTTGAATTACAGAAGAAAAAACAATACCAAATCAACTCGGCACAAGAATCCCACAAAATGCTGCAAACCCTGGTCTATTCCTTTGCTAAACTGCAGAGATGAATGTACAATGTTGCTCAAAGCTTTCACAAGAGTCCAAGCTTTACAAATGACTGAAAATGTACTAGATATAGGAAAAAAACAACTCATGCTAGGCTTTAGGGGTCAAATTCATGAATTTAGGTGTTGTTTCAACAAGATCTAAACTACGAACTGAAACGTAGGTAGTGGAACAACTTGCCTCTAAAACCTAGGAAACTGGTTCATTCAGTTTCAAAACCACCTATACATGATGTATCTACCTCCATGAGTGAATTTTCAACATTTTTACATGAAAATACATCAAGTTACATCAATTTACACCATGAGTTTTACCATGAGAGAGACAAGAGTCAAACTGAGAAAAAACTAGGCGAAAAACAGAGTTTTTTTGGAAAAAATGGCAATTTTCCATCTTGTGCGTCTGTGCGTTGCGCCACTTTCCCTGTGCGTAGCACCTTTTTGCAGCTGATTTTGGAGGCCTTCCCTTGTACCAAATTTTCTCCAAGTGGGCTTGTTGGAAAGGTCGTTCTATCTAATTTTCGAAACAAGTGGAATTTCTAAATTTGGTGTCCAGTTGCCCCTCCAAAAGCGAGTTCTCCCAACACTTCCTATGTGGCCAAAAAGGGGTAGAGAGGGCATTTTTGAGGTGTTTTTGACCCTTTTGGAAGCCCAAACCTTGACAAGACTTTCTATTAATTTCTAGGTATTAATAATTTTGTATGCGGAATCCAAAAATGTAGAGTTTTCCTCCAGAGGAGGTCCCTAGAAAAAGTGAGCGCCGGGTGGCGCTACGCACCAGGCAGAAAAACCTGTTTTTTCCTTCAAAAATTAAAAATTGACCAAAAGTGTGCCAAATTTCTTGAAATTTCGGATGAGTGACCTGAATCAAGTACTATGTTGGGCTAAGGAAGCCTCCATCAAAACTTTGAGCTTATCTTTCTCTTTCTTCCTCCTCAAAGTTTTCCTCAACTTGGCCTTCAAGGTCCTTATTCTCACTTTACAAATCTTGTTTCTTGATAAATAGTGATAGGTGATGTGCCTCACATCTTTTTCTCTTTGTTGGCCTTCTCCAGAAACTTCTCCAAGTGCATATTTGACCTCTCTAGCCAAGATTCATGATCAGCTTCAATCTCTTGCTCTAGTGGTGTCAATTTGACTTTCCTCCTCTTTGCTGCTTGCTGATTTTCCCTTATAGTTTGCAGCTCCATGATTGTTTGCTGATCCTCTAGCTGCTTGTTCCTTTGCTCAAGGTAATTGATAATCGACTTATCCCTTTCAAGGTTAAGAGCTAAGGCATGAATGTCAACTTCTTGTTCCTAGATGATCTCTTTGAGTTTTGAGCTTTGGGAGCCCAAATCAACGTCTTCATCCTGAATGAGAATGAAATCTCTCTCTTGACCTTCAGAAGGCCCTTCATAATGCATTGGTTGTTTACCTTTATCATATACTTGCTTTTCTATTGAAGGAAACGAGATCCCTTCCACCCCGGTGGAGATAGTACTCATTTGGTTGTTGCAAATAACCTCCTTGTCCCCTTTTCATAAGTGATGAATATTGGCACACTAGTGGTTTGAGTCTCATGAACTTCTTGTTGATGTGAAGGTCCTCCTACCTCATGAAAAACTGATGGGGTCACTTGAGGTCTTGTGAAAACCTCATGTGAAATGAAATCATCCCATGAAACATTCAATAAGCTCAGCTGAGGCAAAACCACAATCTTGATCAATGCAAAATGATAAATGTTGTTGTACTGTTGATGAGGAGGTTTCCTTTGCACCAATGTGGTCATTTTCTCAATATTCCGCACATGAAACAGGGGAGATTCATCATCCTCACCCTAGTGAAATACATCAATAATCTAATATGGTAGGTGTACAAGCAAGAAAATCTCCCTTCACACGGAAGTATTTGATAATTAGCTTCATGAGTGGAGCATATGTGTCTTGTAGGTATCTGAAATGGAAGACCCTACTGATTTGCTTCTGATAGGTAGCCTTGATATAAGGCTCATTATGCTCTTTGTCCACCAGCTGTCCTTTGTTCCACTGTTCGCCCACATTCGGAATACCTGTTGCTTCAGCTTTAGTTTCAAGTGTCAAAGTGAATGTAACACCTACCAAATTGACTTGGCCATTGTGAAGATGGAGGACAAACAATCTAGCAAGCTCATGGTGGTATTTGACTCTTTCCACCATCTGATAAAACTGTTAGCAAGACTGATGTTTGAAACATGCTAGAGCAAGAGAACAAGCTAATAGCTCTGTAAGTGTAGTGGGCTCCTCCCGGATGTGTTTTCCTCCCTTGTGAGGTTTTCTTGGTGCATGAATTTCTTGGGAGGAATCACTCACTGTTTCCTCATCCCTTTCATAAGATGAATCTGTTTCCATGTTTGCCAATGTATGGTGTTTCAATGATGAGTATGAAGAGATTTTAAATGAAGAAAAGTTGCTTGTTTTTTAATGAAAGGGATTGATGAGTGGGACTATGAATGAGGGATTTGTGTTGACTATAGGGATTTTTGGGAGTGGTAGGGTTTTGGGAATGCCAATTAGGGTTTGGGAATAGTGGGAATTTGTGTTAGGGTTTTAGGGTTTTGGGGATAAGGGGGTAGGATGAGTGTGAATGGGAGAGGAGTAAGGGAAATGAAATGAGTGAAATGTAGTGAAGATGGATTGTGTAAATGATGCAGGGGAGCAAACAACAAAAATGACAATTTTGCAAACCCTAGGCAATTTTTTCAATAGGCTATGCAACAAACTAGGGTTTTATATTTCACCTATTGAAACACCATGAATGAGGACTAAAACCATTACAATGGCACTTAGGAATGTTTCACTTACTTGTGGAATAAAGATGGAAAGATTTTGAAGCTTAGCAAGGTCAATTTGATGAAATTCGGGCTTGGAAGGCAGGCGCACCACGCCAGTTCACTCTCTAGTGTTAATTCTACGCTCTATGCACCGCATCGTCTAGGTGCGCCACGCCTCAACCCAGGTGCGCCACACCTCAACCCAGGTGCGCCGTGCCCAGTAAGCTTTCACAATTTTGCTGCAATTTCTCCTTTTGCTCCTCAAATCATGACTTGGCTTGTTCACTCTCTCTTTGACACAGAAATGAATTTTATAACACAAGGGAAACTTTATATACAAGTGACTTTTATTCTTCATTTAAAAAAACCCACTTTTTAATATTTTGCCTTTCACTTTATCATTTAAAACTCTGTTTTGGCCGTTTGACTTGTTTCTTGAAAATTGATGGACTAATGCTTTGAATCTCTTGTTTCTTTGCACGAGCTAAAGTGCAGGAGTTTGGCAAGGTGACCAAGGCTACCTTTCTGGACTTATTACATATATGAAGAATAAAATTACATGAAATTTATATACATAGAAGAAAAAACTCAGTTTTTCCTCAAAACAGGGTTTTGAGGAAAAATCAATCACTGAACATGTGATTGTTGAAATTTTTGATGCTGAGAACTTATTTAACCTCCTCATGTGCCAACTGACCATTATTGAGCTTTGACAAGACTTTAATGACAAACCCTAGACCTAATGAGACCTAAAACCCTAAAAATGACTTTTGCAAACGTAAAGACAGAAAATGACTATAAATGACCTGAATTTGTGAAAATAGGTCGACAGGTAAAGACTATGAAGGAAATTTGATAATATGCCACTACCATCAGATGGTCCATGATCCTAATGGAATGCAACTGATCTAATGAGACACCTAAAATGCAATGCAACAAGAGAATTTTGATCACTGATGGAGGGATGAATATACTGACACTAACATTGGCTCAAATGGGGATGGTAGCTCCTTGGAGGTGCCAAGAACTACAGATCTCTGGAAAGCAGACAATGCCTCTTCCATTGGGCTATGGAGTCAATAACTTCCGCAAACATAAAACCAATATCTTGAATCAGAACTGGACTCAATTACATGACTGAAAACTGACTCTATCAATCCACATGAAGTAATGAAAAACTAACATCAGACCTCCAGTTTTATAGCCTTCACTTTGGGCTCCAAATTGACTGAATGATGACAGTGCACATTTGCAATGAAGGAAATAAAATGGTATGTACAGTGAACAATTAATGTAGTAGAAAATATCTCAAAGGTAATAGCATTTCAGCCACCGACCATTGACCAGCCCACCTGGACAATCTTCTCCATTCATTTCTTTCAGCAGAAAAGCATTTTGACCCCGATATGCAACAATTTTGAATGGACCCTTCCACAGGTTCTCGAACTTTCCGTGCTCGCCTTTGTCCTCGTTTCTAGCATCCCATTTGAACACTATGTCTTCAATCTGAAACTTATTTGACTTTGCCTTCCGGTCATAGATTTTCTTGATTCTCTCTTTCAGCCTAAAGGTATTCTGGAAAACCTCCTCTCCCGTCTATTGTAAATGGATCATTTGGTTTATCCTTCGCTGAAAATGATCCTCTTTGCAACCAACTTCCTGCAGAAGTTTTACCACCGGGACTGCGAGAGATGTGAGGAACACCATGTGAACACCATATACTAGTTCAAACGGAGACATGCCAGTTGATTTCTTATGACTTACTCTATCTGCCCAAAGTGCATTAACAAGCTTTTTGTGCCAGATTTTTTTGTTTGTTTCCAGCAGCTTTTTGATGATGTTAACCAATGATTTATTTGAAGATTCCACCAATCCATTACCTTGCGGATAGTATGCAGTTGAATACCCCAAGGTAATTCGATATTTATTACAAATATCAATCATCCTTTTATTTAAAAGCTGTTGCATTATTTGTAATCAATTTGCTAGGATAACCAAAACGTGACAAAATATTATTTTTGAGAAATTGAATTATTACCGTATCAGTGGCTTGCCGAGTGGGGATGGCCTCAATCCATTTTGTAAAATAATTTGTCGCTATCAAGATCCACTTATGCTGAGCTAAATATGTAGGGTGGATCTCTCCAAGAAAATCAAGGCCCCACTACTGAAATGGAGCACTTACTTCAACCGGCTTGAGAGGTAATGGCTGTAATTTTCTCCTTCCCTAAAAAAATTGATATTCATGGCAGCTTGTAACAGTTTTATAAACATCAACAAAGAGGGTAGGCCAATAGTACCTTGCTCTCAAAATTTTATTTGTCGCTGTCTTCAAAAACAGGTGACCTCCACAATCCCCCTTGTAAAAATCATCCATGACCTGTTTCACTTCTTCCTCAACCAAACAATTTAGCAACATACCTCCAGGATCTTTCCAATACAATGCATCCTTCACAATACAAAATTTGGCAGCCTTTAATTTCAGAGTTTTAATTTTATTTTTAGCCATTCTCGGAGGTGGTGAAAGGTTTTGGAGCACATATACAATATCGAAATACCAAGGGGAATGGATAAAAATTTCTGATACCTGAACATGTGAGTTGTACTCATCTTCTTCGGACATAACATCTATCAAGTTTATGTCCAAGGCATGCAAATTAGACTCCGCCATTAGTTTCACCAAACCTTGCCCCTTGATGAGTTTTGTTGGCTTTATTTCCACGTCATATTCTAACAAAGATGTGATCCATTTTCCTCATCTCCCTTCTGGATCTGTCTGCACTAAAACGTCTTTGACAGATGCGTTAGGAACATAGGCAAGAATATGAGAATGTAAAATATATACTTGGAAATCTTTCATAGCTTTCACCAAGGCAAGAGCTTGCTTCTCAATAATATTATACTTTAAGGTTGCATCTCTTATTGTTTTGCTGAAAAAGGAAATTGGCTTCTCAAGATGGTCTCTTTTCTACATTAAGACCGCTGCCATAGTATGCTCTGAAGCAAATGAAAATAAAATAAAATCTTGGGAATAATCTAGGCTGATCAAAATTGGAGATGAAGAAAGGGCCAACTTTACCAAATTGAAAGACTTGATAGCTTCTTTGGTCCACTTTACTACACTATCTTTCTTTAACATGTTTGTGATTTCCCTCAAATGTTCTGCTAGATTTGGCACAAAACGATGTAAGAATTTCATCTTACCGTTGAATGCTTGGATCTCCTTTTTACTATGGGGAAAATCAATTTTCTGAATAGCTTCCACTCGAGCAGGATTGATGTGAATGCCCTCCTTTGATAAGATGTGACCGAGAAAATTTCCTTCATCCATGGAAAAAAAACTCTTTTTGGGATTAAGAGATATGCCATACTTTCTGCACCGCTGAAAAAAATCTTCAAATGGTAAAGATGTTCCTAATATGAATTTGAAAAAACTGTCAAATCATCAAGATAAACTACTAAAAATACATCTTTCTCATTTGCAAAGACGATATCTATAGCCCGCTAAAAAGTTGCACCAACATTATTTAAACTGAATGGAATCTTGGCATAATGGAAAATTCCCCATGGTGTGGTGAATACTGTTTTGTCTCTATCATCCTCATGGACCAAAATCTGACTGTATCCAGAACACCCATCGAGCAACGACATGCGAGATTCCCCAACCACTCTTTGAAGTATGTGGTCCATCTTTGGCAACGGATAATTATCTTTCAAGGACACCTTATTCATATTTCTAAAATCAATGCATAATCTAATCTCACTTATCTTCTTTCACATGGGCACCAAATTGGAAATCCATTTCGAAAATCTTATTAGAGAGATTATACCAGCCTTGTATAATCGATTTACCTCCTTCTCTATTGATGGCATCAACTTAGGATTAATTCTTCTTAACTTTTTGCGAAATGGCTTTTGGTTTGGCTTGATTGGACTGATGTGCTGAATTATAATTTTATTGTACTCCTTCAAATCTGAATAGTCCCATGCAAATACATCAATAAATGAAGACAATAAACTAATGTACTTTGCCTTTACCTGAGGAGGCAATGCCTTTGACAACTTCACCATCTTTGGATTTTCTGCTATTCCAATATTCACATCTTCAACTCCCTTTTCAGTCGGCATCAAACTTGGTTTCCGGGCTACATCATCTTGGTCAAATAATTCCATCTATAGAAATGTCTTGATATTTGCCTTCATTTCGCAGAAATTCTTCAATCTCTTTATCATCTTGAAACACTTACCAATATCTTTGATTATCAGGGACAGCTGGGCGATGTTTCACATGAATTTCAAACTTATTGTTTGAATTCATCAGAATATTCAAGTTACTTGCTACTTTTGCAAGGGAATCTGCAATAACATTTTGTGCACGTGGAACACATGTCAAAGTAAAATCTGGAAACAACCTCAAAATGTCTAAAACCGCATTACGATAAGCTCTCATTCGAGGATGTTTTGCTTGGTACTCTTCCTTGACTTACTTGATTACTAATTCAAAGTTGCCATAAACTGAAATTCTTTTTGCATTCAGCTTTTTGAGGATTTTCAAGCCTACAATTAGTGCCTCATATTCTACTTCATTATTAGAACAATCAAAAGGCAACTTGTAGGAACAAACTCTTACATTACTTGGGACCTTATTTGGTGAGAAAACAGGGCTGCGTATCCAAATACCAATTTCGGCACCTTCCCTACCTATTGCTCCATCAAAGTCCATACTCCACAAGCCAGTTTCCTCTTCCAAATGCTGAAATTCTGCTTGTTTTTCTACCTTTGGTTGCTGTCCATCTTTTTCTTGCTGCTGGTGGAATGTTGAATGCTCAGCGATACTTTCAAGCCTTTGCCTTTCTTGATGAAGCATAGCTATGAAATTTTCTGTAATCTTGGGTATATCTTCAACTTCAACTAATTGACTATTTACATCATTGAAACCACTGTCAGAATAAAGAACAAAAGACTCTAAATATGTATGTACATAATTAATTGGATCATAGGTTTCTCCTTGCTCGTGATCATGTACTTCATCTTTTTCTCTCTATATAACTTCCTCATTTGACCAAACACGGGAATAGTAGCATAGGAGAAATCTACCTGCAATGACCCTTTGAGTTTGCACCCCATGATCTAGATAGAAGCATGCCAAATCTAGGGGGAATGTCGGCCACAACTACATCCATAAGAACATTTTTCACCGGGATCTGATCCAAACTTATAACCAAATCTTTAATGAGATCAATACATCTTACTCTACGAGAATCAAAGGAATAAAGGTCATGATACTTTTGAGTGATGTCCAAGCTTAATTTCTCCATGATTGCCTTTGGCATGAGGTTATGAGATGCTTCTGAATCAGACATGGAATTGTGCAACACATAATCATGTAATCTAAGGCTGATGTAAAAAGGAGCTACATCATTATCCTCAGATTGACCTTCTAATGCCAGACCAAAGATATGTTCAAGTTGGCCATCTTCCACATTTACCATATCAGACAAAGGATCTACATTCAAAATCTTAACCACTTGACCTTTATGACTGATGTTCTTCATTAATTCAGTCAAAGGTATTGACACTTTTAACTTAGAAATTTCATTTTCTAAGCTAAAGGATGTAGTTTTCTCTACCTCTTTGACTGAAGCATCTTTATTTTCAGTTTTCTCCTTTGTTGCACTTGGTTGATTTGACTTTTCGTTTGCTGATTGCACTTTACTAGAAATAGGGTCCGCTAGCTCCTTTCCCTTTTTCTGCACATTCAAAGAGTCATTATTTGGTGGTGTTGCTTCCTTCCTTTTCTGAATTGGATTAATAGGAACATCCCTACTCCTAAGTGAGTACTACCTTTACTACACTATCAATGCATTCATGTACCCTCTCTGATACTCATCTGATTCCTCTTCTAGGATTGTTTCATTTGCTAATATAAAATCTTCATCCTTTTGAACATCTGGACTTTCTGAATACTCTTCATCTTCGGTGATATAAATTGGCAAATCATCTGGTGTAGAAAAGTGATTCTCTTCTCCAATTAGGGTCTCATCATCTTTTGATTCAGTGCCATGAACATAGTTCTGCTGTAATGGTGTTTTGACTTGCTTTTCAGCTGATGGATCTTGAGCTCTTTGCTCCCGTTGCTTAATTCTAAATTATGGTTGCTGCTGACCATGGAAATTTGGATTTCTAACCTATGTCTCAAGCTTATCTACAATGGTGAATCTATCAAAAATCTTCTCAATCTTATAGAGCAAATGATTTGAAGTACAAGCTTCTTCTTTTATAGTCACCTTCTTCTCAGTCTTTGTTCTAGCTCTCTTAGCTAACAAACTTGCTTCAACACTTACTGCAATTTTTTGCATGTCTTCCAATGTAGCCGAGTCTCTTTCTCTCAAATGATATGCCATATCGGGATCAAAACCATTGGGAAATTTGATCAAAGCCAGCCCCATAGGTGGCTTGATGTCAGCTGGAATGGCATTATAAACAGTATTGAATCTAACACAGTAATCCTGGACACTTTCACAGACATTTCTCTTTATGTTCTCATACTCAAAAAGGATTTGAAGTGGATTTTTCTTTACCTCCCAACAATCCAGAAATTGTCTTTGAAGGGCTTCCAATGAATTGATTGTTCCAGTCTGCAGTGCTCTAAACCACTTTCGGACTTCACCTCCAAAAGTTTGGAAAAATAATCTCATTAATACATTCTTTGCATCAATCTCGTGGAGATCAAAGAAATCACTCATCTGATCGACGTGTTGCTGTGCTGTGACACCTTGAGAAGCATCGAACAATGGGATCTTGCTTTGATAATTAGCGGGCATGTTATCCAAGTTCTGTGGCAAAACAAGAGGTGCATATCTGGCAACCATTGCTCGAGGTGGATTTACAACTGGCCTTGGGGATGTAGGAGGAGTTGGAACAATCGGTGTATGAGGTGTTGAAGGGGGTGAAGAAATTCTTTATGTTTGAGGTGTAGAAGGAGTGGATGGAGGTGAAACCACTGCAGATTTCTAATCAGAGATGGCGGGCTGCACGGGGATGGTGGGAATAAGAGGAGTTTCAGTAGGAATTTCTGAATTAGATACAACAGTAGATGAACCAAGAGTAGGAGAAGCAGATTCTAAGAAATCAGGAAGATTGGTAGCCACAATTAAAGTTTGAATATTTAGAATATAAGCGTCAATTGATAGATTTTCTCTTTCAGTTTCAAGATCCTTGACAAAATCAGGATTTAAGTAGCACCATATGCACTTTTAGACTTAGTCTCAAACAAAGATAGCTCAAAATTTTCATCAAATGGAAGATCTCCAAGATATTCAAAAACAACTAGGCATGAAAAAGATCTAAACACAGGGATCACAGAAATTTCTTGGCAGAGAATGTTTGGAATGAGATTTGGGTTTTCATACACGGGAGGGGGATCAGGATCAGGATTTGCTCTAGTGTATCATTTGGAAGCCAGTGTGTTGATTTATTCCAAAAAATAAATTGACATTATAATATTGTCAGCCTACTAAATTCTAAACTCATCATCCAAAAGTTTATAATTATTTGATGTACTGGGGAAATTTGCAAGTCAAATGTTCAGTTTATAAGACTAGATCAGAGATGTGCAGTTCAAAGGCTTCATGGCATAACTTCATGCTCTATCTGTAGTTTATAAAACAAATAAAACTAACAAACAAATAAGCTTTTCTTCCCCGGTATGGTCACCACTATTAGGGCCTAAATCTACCTCAGGCTGAGAAAGGCAGGTCTAGGGTAACATCAAACCACACTTAACCTGGTAGCTAGCCCTACCATGTAGGGAGAGGGCTATCTCCTTATCAATCTTAGGAAAATATAGCAAATGAGGCTTGAGATTACTAATGTAAAGACTAATTTTAGGATAGATATATGTTCAAAGGAGTTTGATTAAGTTTTATGTTGGTTTGCTGGATCAAAAGTGAAAGATAGTTTTGGGTCTAGGGAATGGACTTAGTCTTGCAGATATTTCTATGGGGCGAGGTAGGAAAATGCTTTAGTACTTTAAATTGAGTGAGTTGGAGAGTCTTAAGACTGGTGAGGAGTTGGAGAGGGCATGAGAGTCTTATGAATCCTCTTCAAACAGTTGAAAACATAAAAAAATAAACAAACCCTAGGTAGAGCACTGCAACATCAATGATTTCTACCTTTATCCTTGATTCATTTAGTTTGGCTGAAAAGAGAGAGATAATGGAATACATAAACACATGTAAACTTGAATTACTGAAGAAAAAACAATACCATATAAACTTTCCACAAGAATCCCACAAAATGCTGCAAACCCTGGTCTATTCCTTTGCCAAACTGTAGAGATGAATGTACAATGCTGCTCAAAGCTTTCACAAGAGTCCAACCTTTACAAATGACTGAAAAAGTACTAGATATAGGCAAAAAAAACTCATGCTAGGCTTTAGGGGTTGAATTCATGATTTTAGGAGTTGTTTCAACAAGATCTAAATTAAGATCTGAAAAGTAGGCAATGGAACAACTTGCCTCTAAAACCTAGGAAACTGATTCATTCAGTTTCAAAACCACCTATACATGATGTATCTACCTCCAAGAGTGAATTTTAAAATTTTTTACATCAAATTCCATCAATTTACATCTATTTACATCATGAGTTTGACAATGAGAGAGAAAAAGGTCAAACTGAGAAAAAACTAGGCGAAAACAGAGTTTTTTTGGCAAAAATGGCAATTTTCCATCCTGTGCGTCGTGCCACTTTCCATGTGCATAACACCTTTTTACAGCTTATTTTGGAGGCGTTCCCATGCACCAAAGTTTCTCCAAGTGGACTTTTTGGAAAGGTCTATCTGTCTAATTTCCACAACAAGTCAAATTTCTGAATTTGGTGTCCATTTTCCCCTCCAAAAGTGAGTTCTCCCAACATTGCTTCCTATGTGGCCAAAAAGGGGCAGAGAGGGAAGTTTTGAGGTATTTTTGACCCTTTTGGAAGCCCAATTCTTGACAAAAATTTCTAGTAATTTCTAGGCATTCATAATTTTTCATGAGGAATCCGAAAATGTAGATTTTCCTCTAGAGGAGGTCCCTAGAAAAAGCAAGTGCCTGGTGGCGTTATGCACCAGGCAGAAAAACTTGTTTTTTCCTTCAAAAATTCAAATTTGACAAAAAGTGTGCCAAATTTCTTGAAATTTTGGCTTAGTGACTTGCATCATGTACTATGTTGGGCTAAGGAAGCCTCAGCCAAGATTTTGAGCTTATCTTTCTCTTTCTTCCTCCTCAACGTTTTCCTCAACTTGGCCTTCAAGGTCCTTATTCTCACTTTGCAAATCTTGTTTCTTGCCAAATAGTGATAGGCGATGTGTCTCAACATCTTTTTCTCTTTTTTGGCCTTCTCCAATAGCTTCTCCAAGTGCATATTTGTCCTCTCTAGCCAAGATTCACGATCAACTTCAATCTCTTGCTCTAGTGGTGTCAATTTGACTTTCCTCCTCTTTGCTGCTTGCCGGTTTTCACTTATAGTTTGCAGCTCCATGACCATCTACTGATCCTCCAACTACTTGTTCCTTTGCTAAAGGTAATTGATAATCAACTTAGCCCTTTCAAGGTTAAGAGCTAAGGCATGAATTTCAGCTTCTTATTCCTAGATGATCTCTTTGAGTTTTGAGCTTTGGGAGCCCAAATCTGCGTCCTCATCCTAAATGAGAATGAAATCTCTCTCTTGACCTTCAGAAGGCCCTTCATCATGCATTGGTTGTTTACCTTTATCATATACCTGCTTTGCTATTGAAGGAAACGAGATCCCTTCCACCCCGGGTGGAGATAGTACTCATTTGGTTGCTACAAATAACCTCCTTATCCCCTTTTCATAAGTGATGAATATTGGCACACTAGTGGTTTGAGTCTCATGAACTTCTTGTTGATGTGAAGGTCCTCCTACCTCATGAAAAACTGATGGGGTCACTTGAGGTCTTGTGAAAACCTCATGTGAAATGAAATCATCCAATGAAACATTCAACAAGCTCAGCTGATGCAAAACCACAATCTTGATCAATGCAAAGTGATAAATGTTGTTGTACTGTTGATGAGGAGGTTTCCTTTGCACCAATGTGGTCATTTTCTCAATATTCTGGCACAATAAATAGGGGAGATTCATCATCCTCACTCTATTCAAATGCATCAATAATCTAATATGGTAGGTGTAAAAGCGAGAAAATCTCCCTTCGCAGCTAAAGTATTTGATAATTAGCTTCACGAGTTGAGCATATGTGTCTTGTAGGTATCTGAAAGGGAAGACCCTACTGATTTGCTTCTGATAGGCAGCCTTGATATAAGGCTTATAATTCTCTTTGTCCACCAACTATCCTTTGTTCCACTGTTCGCCCACATTCGGAATACCTATTGCTTCAGCTATAGTTTCAGGTGTCAAAGTGAATGTAACACCTGCCAAATTGACCTGACCATTGTGAAGATGGAGGACAAACAATCTATCAAGCACATGGTGATACTTGACTCTTTCCACCATCTGACAAAACTTGTAGCAAGACTAATGTTTGAAACATGCTAGAGCAAGAGGACACACCAATAGCTCTGTAAGTGTAGTGAGCTCCTCCTGGATGTGTTTTCCTCCATTGTGAGGTTTTCTTGGTGCATGAATTTCTTGGGAGGAGCCACTCACTGTTTCCTCATCCCTTTCATAACGTGAATCTGTTTCCATGTTTGCCACTGTATGGTATTTCAATGATGAGTATGAAGATATTTCAAATGAAGAAAAGTTGTTTGCTGTTTAATGAAAGGTATTTATGAGTAGGACTATGAATGAGGGATTTGTGCTGACTGTAGGGTTTTTTGGGAGTGGCAGGGTTTTTGGAATGCCAATTAGGGTTTGGGAATAATGGGAATTTGTGTTAGGGTTTTAAGGTTTTGGGGATAAGGGGGTAGGATGAATGTGAATGTGAGAGGAGTAAGGGAAATGAAATGAGTGAAATGTAGTGAAGAGGGATGGTGTAAATGATGCAGGGGAACAAACAACAAAAATGACAATTTTTCAAACCCTAGGCATTTTTTTCAACATACTATGCAACAACTAAGGTTTTATCTTTCACCTATTGAAACACCATGAATGAGGACTAAAACCCTTGCTATGGCACTTAGGAATGTTTCACTTACTTGTTGAATAAAGATGGCAACATTTTGAAGCTTATCAAGGTCGACTTGATGAAATTCAGGCTTGGAAGGTAGGTGCACCACACCCACTAACATGTGCGTCGTGCCAATTCACTCTCCAGTGTTAATTCTGCACTCTCTGCACTGCGCCGACCAGTTGCGCCGCGCCTCAATCCAGTTCTGTCATGCCCAATAAGCTTTCACAATTTTGCTGTGATTTCTCCTTTTGCTCCTCAAATCGCGAATTGGCTTTTTCACTCTCTCTTTGGCACACAAATGAAGTTTATAACACAAGGGAAACTTTATATACAAGTGACTTTGATTCTTCATTTACAAAAACCCACTTTCTAATGTTTTGCCTTTCACTTTATCATTTAAAACTCTGTTTTGGCAGTTTGACTTGTTTTTTGAAAATTGATGGACTAATGCTTTGAATCTCTTGTTTCTTTACAGGCGCTGAAGTGTAGGAGCTTGGCAAGGTGACCAGGGTTGCCTTTCTAGACTTATTACATATAGGAAGAATAAAATTACATGAAATTTATATACATAGAAGAAAAAACTCAGTTTTTCCTCAAAACAGGGTTTTGAGTAAAAATCAATCACTGAACATGTGATTATTGAAATTTTTGATGCTGAGAACTTATTTGACCTCCTCATGTGCCTGATGACCATTATTGGACTTTTACAAGACTTTAATAACAAACCCTAGACCTAATGAGACCTAAAACCCTAAAAATGGCTTTTTCAAATGTAAAGACAAAAAATGACTGTAAATGACCTGAATTTGTGAAAATAGGTCAGCAGGTAAAGACCATGAAGGAAAATTGATAGTATGCCACTGCCATCATATGATCCATGATCCTAATGGAATGAAGCTATTCCAATGAGACACCTAAAATGCAATGGAATAAGAGAATTTTGATCACTGATGGAGGGATGAAGATACTAACACTAACAGTACCTTCCTTTTCAAATCTTGAAAGATATTTTGTTTCCAACCAAAGTTCCCTCTTGAACCTTGTTTGGTCATTTTCCTTAGGGTGCCACTATTTTCCATAGGTTTCACACCCATCTCCCTATTTTTTGTAGCGATTTTCCTCACTGGTTTTCTTCTATTGTTGCACCACTTTCCAACAACCGAGTGTCATTTGATCCCAGTCATACTGACACTTAGTCCTCTTGGCCTTTTTTGTGTGTTTTCAGTTGATTTCACCACCAACCAACACTGTGTTTGCGAACCCAGTTTGGGTGGGGTTTAGATAATTGATTTACTATTCATTTTATGTTTTTACATTGAGTGTATTTACAATATTTCAACAATATTTTTCTTTTTTCGAACACGATCTTGGCATAATTTATAAAACACACTTATTTTCACACACAAGCACACCTTAAGCGAACGACGCTTGGTTTACATAGCCAAGCCAAGAATTAGCTTAATTAATTTATCTCCCCACACAGAAACAAAGACATTTTGTTCATCTCCCTTCACCATTTCTATGTCACTTGTGTCTTAAAACCATTGTGCCACCAATGTGTTTGTTGCGGAGACTTTTAGGCCTTCATTCCTAGTTTTCACTTGGAGATATTACTCCTCCCCGTAGGGTTTGAGTTAGCCCTCCCCTGAGTCCCCATACCAACTCTTCTTCTGGTTCATCTGATTTTGAGCCTCCTTCACCGCCCACTGTCATCATGTCATGACCCACTGTAGGTGTAGGAAACTAACTTGGTGGCGGCTCCGGTTCTACCTGGTAGTCACATCTAGTGGAACCATTATAGGAACCATTCTGAAAACTCCTTTTCTACCTTTTATGGCTAGGTTAAGTCTCCTGTATTTTAGCCAGTTTATTAATGACCCTATACACAATGATTCTAGTTGGCTAGCTATGCCAACTAAGCTTCCCTCAGACATTCCCAAGTTTGATGGTGATTCTGGAGAGGAACCCACTAATAATGTCTGCTCCTTCCATATGTGGTGTTTGTCCAATTTCATCAGCAATGACTCCATTTACCTTCAGTTGTTCCAATGCACGCTCACTAGAGATGTTGCGAAGTGGTACGTTGATCTTCCCGTCACTTCTCATTCCACTTTTGCGACACTTGCTAAAGTGTTCCTTTAATATTTTCAGTTATCATGGAAAATTTTAGGGGCTGATATTCGCAGGTGGGCTAATTTCCCATGATTTTACAAAAAAAAAAGTATTCTACAATTTCCATTTTTTCTAAAAAAGGTTCACCCAAAGTTTAAAATATAAAATTATTTTAACTTAAAAATTTCCTACATTGTATAGATAATATATACAAATTCACTATAAATTTGAATAATTTTACAAATATATCAATAAATTTTTATAGTTTTCATATTAGGGACAAGTGATATTCACTAATGTTATTAAATTTCAAAATAATTTTCCATCCTTAAAATTTTCCCTATCAGTTTCCTATCCGATACGACACTGGTACGGATCTCTTGACCACATTCCATCAGTGCTATGCCACCCGTGTTTCCGATCACGTCTAGGAATGGCGTAGAAGGAGGAGCATTTTCCGTGCTCCTTCCTTCGAATACCGTGTCTACCTCGATTGGTTTCTTAGGACTCTTTTAGCACCCATTGCCAAAGATGTCATATCTCAGTTTCCTTAGATAGAGGAAGAGGCTCTCTAGACCTCTTTGATATATGATTTGATTTATTTCAATCTGGTTATGTCTATATCGTTATACCATACCTCCCTCGTCCTGGTGGTGCCAATACACCAGGGTTATCTCACATTGTCGATGATATCGTTGGATCTATTTCACATCCTTCGCCATATCCTCAGTAGAATTATGACTATCAGTAGGGGTCCACCAGTTCCTCCAACACTTATCCCCATCCTGCCAGTAATGTGTTTTCAGGTTAAAGCACATCGTATGCATTCACCCAACCATAACAGCAGATGCTAGGGCCAGCTAGTGCTCAACCTATTTACCAAATTGTTGCCCCTTCACCATATTACACCTATGCACCGCTGATCACTCCAACCCCACATGCATTAGCACCACAACCTCCCATGCATCCTGAAACCTAGGAGCCACCGCCCCCTCAGGGCCAAGTGTATGCACAAGAGAGTGGAACCAATCCCCAAAAATTGAAGAAAAAGAGTAAGGGGAAGGGTAACAAAGGTAACCAGGGTAATCAATACAATCAAAACCAGGGGAACCAACCTAACACTGACAACCAACAATAGGGTAACCAGCCAAAGTAGAACAAGGTTATTCATATGAACAATCCTGGTGCATGTTGTAGTGTACATGGCCATTATAATCATGAGTGTCCCCTCTTACCTCAGATGAAATAAATGTGGGAAGCCCAAGCAGCTTCTAGAAGTCAACAACCCATGCAACAACCACCTCAAAATCCATTGCCATCTCAATTGGTCGTGATTACAGATCCTTTCCCTCAGTAAGGATTTGTTGCTTCTCAACCTCAACAAGGTCAAGTAGCTCACCCTCCTCAACCTTTTGGTCTTGGTGACTACCAGATCTTCGTGATGAATTTTGATGAGGTCAATACCTCCGATGTCAACTTGCAAATTCGGCAACATCAATACAATAAGCCATCAACTTTGTTCATAATTGAGCTAAAAACCAAAGAATCTACTAAGCCTCTAACGACATCAAATGGTACGTAATAGATCCCTCAACCCAAGGTTGAGTCAATTCCCAAGATCCCAAAGAGGCCATTATGTTGTAATGTGGATTCTAACCGAGCTTCCCACATGTACAATATAGTAGATGACTTGGAGCAATCACCTACTACAATGTCAATGCTGGAGGCTCTCAAATTGTGCCCATCTCAAAAGAAAGGTCTACTAACCTGCGTGATGTCTGCTAAAGTTAGGAAGAAACTAAGGTCACCTGAATTAGACCCTCCACCATCACTTTGTGTGTGTGGGAAAGCCACCCCTCTTAGCCTCTCAGCATGTATTGCAATTGTCCAGTGACCCTTGCAGGAAAGACTGTCAATGTAGACATTGAGGTTATCAATGCCCCTCTATATTATAACATTCTATTGGGTCATAGTTACACATATGCCATGTTAGTCATCGTGTCTGTGGTTTTCCACAATATGTGCTTTCCTCATGAAGGGAAGATCGTCACTATCAATCAGGTGACATATTATGAGCTGTCATCCTTAACCTCCCCAGAGTCCATTATCTCATCGATGTGAAACAAGCAATCTGCCACCCCTCTCACTGGTGTTTCACCCAAATTATACAAAGATTCCACCTTTTTGGGTGCTTACCTTGGTCCTCCCCTCCCATCTCCGAGCCTAGCTCTATGGGTGTTTGCATGTTACAAGAGCTATGGGCTACTCTAAAGTAGTCTTGTACCTCTATTCAACATCTATCTCCTTAGCACCTTGTTTTTTCCATCTTAGTGAAGCCAACCTGATCCACCCCTCTAGGACCTCCTCCTTTTATGGGTGCCTCTCCTTTGTCCCCACCAAGAACTCTTCCTCCGGGTCTTAAACATCCATGAACTATTTTGCCGGGACATTACCTTGCAGGACGTATACCTTTCTTGTTTCCACCTCCTAGAATATTTTCTATCCCTGTCATGGCTTCATTGACTCTCCCTAATATGACTTTGGGGATCCTAGTATGGTACTTTGATCCCCCAGTGAGCACTCTACCTAGTGAACTCAGAACATATCATGGTTTGACCCTGGTTCAACTAGCTCCTATGCCCCTACTTCTACTCCAGTTCCACCGCAACCTTAATTGGGACCCACTCCTATTGCGAAAGCATCCAGACAGGGGGGGAAATCCAAGTAGAAGGAACCTAAGGAAAAGGCTCCCCAAGCACCTCCAGCTCCTAAGCCTCCAAAGTTGACACCTCCATGTGCTTTATGTGAAGTTGTTGGGCATGCCAGGAACAACTGTCCTAAAATTCTTCATCTCAAACCTTTGGTTCATGAAATGTTCGCTGAGTCTAATGTCCATGAGGTCCAAGTTACCTTACCAGATTCAACCAAGAGACTAAAAATGTTGCACCAAAATCAACCTTGTGCTTTGTCTGATCATTATGGTCATTATTCCCATTGTTTCCCTCATCACAACGAATTTCATGATTGCCTCCATGTGCTTCGCGACTTTGAGGTCACTCAAAGTGGATCATCTACTCCTCTATCTGTGGATTTTGGTACCACTAGTACACCATAAAAAGGGGACTCTAATCCCACCATTTTGATCCCTCCCCCCATTGTCGAGATGACAGAGACCTGGGTCTCAACCTCCCTCATCGGAGACTCGGGTCTCAACATCGGTAGATCTTCCATCTACTAGCTCATTGTCTTCCATTTCATATGATGCCTATGTGAAGCTTATTTCTTAGGATGATGCACCAGGTACTGTCGCTGCATCATGTAGTCAATATTCCTCTTGTCCACCCATCTTCCATTCTAATGAGGACATCATGGAATCTATGTTACCCCTGATTAGCCTTGGGATGATATGCACCATCATGTGTACTTCCTGCCACAACAGTCTCATGACCAATATGATGTGGAATCAGCAGACTTCATTCATAGTGAAGTCAATTGGTTTAGACATCCCATCCCTGCACCAGATGCTTTTGAAGAAGGCAATATGGCTAACATCTCTCCTCCTATCAAAATCAACATTTATGATAAACTAAGGATCGAAGAAAACATTAACTATGGGGCATAGTGCACCCCAGAAGACATTTAGGCTTACACTAAGCTATTCAAAGAATTCCATGATGCTTTTTCTTCATCTTACTCAGATATGCCTGGAATTGTTCCCGCCATTGTTGAACACCATATCGACACATGACCCGATCCCACTCCTGTCCATCAGAAGTTGAGACCCATTCACCCTTCCCATTGTGAGGTTGTCAAAGCCGATATTGACAAGCTCAAGTAGGTTGATTTCATATATCCCATCAAGTATACCACATGGGTATCCAACCAGGTTCCTGTTCTCAAGAAGCAAGGCAACATTCATGTCTACAAGGATTTTCACGACTTGAACAAAGCTTATCCAAAAGACAACTTTCCCACACCCTTTATTGATCATATTATTGATGAGTATGTGAGGCACGGGATTCTATCCTTTATGGACGGATTCTCTACGTACAACCAAATCAGTATCTGTTGTGCCGATCAGTTAAAGACTGTGTTCATTAGTCTGTCGGGAACCTTTGCATATAGGGTCATGCCATTTGGTTTGAAGAATGTTGGAGACACGTTTTAGTGGGCCATGTCATACTATTTTCATGACTTGGCACATCTTATCCTTGCTTAACTTGACGATCTCACTGCTCTCTCTAGGTCTTGGGTGCAACATATTCATGATTTGTGCACCATTTTCCTCCAATGTCGCAAGTATAAAGTCCATCTTAATCCATTGAAATGTTCCTGTTGGCCATCTGTTAGGCTTCATTGTGTCAAAAGACAATATCACTATTGACCCCCTAAAAGTTCAATCCATCCTTGAGCTGCCACCTCCTCGTACCTTGCGCCAGTTACAAAGCGTCTAAGGCAAGGCCAATTTCTTTCGCAGGTTCGTACTTGACTGTGCAACCACCATGCATGAGTTTCTTAGACTCCTTCGCTCGATCATTCCATTTGTTTGGGATGATTATGCTCAAAAATATTTTGATGCCCTGAAGCATGTTGTCACTTTCGATCCCTTGATCAGTCCCCCTGACTTCATGAGGGATTTCATCTTGTACATCTCAGCTTCCCCCCATTTAGTTGTTGGGATCCTTATTCAAGAAGATGATTATTAGAATGAGCACATTATCTACTATGTAAGTAAGAACCTCATAGGTCCCCCTATGAACAACTCTCATGAAGAGAAGTTGGTGTTGGTTATTGTGTTCTCCATCCATAAGCTTCATCACTATATCCTTACGTGTACCACTAGGTTTGTGACAAACTCCAACCTCGTGACCTTCCTATTGAGTTGAAAAATCATTAATGGGAAGTATGCACATTGGATCGTCATCCTCCAGGAGTTTGATCTTGAGTTTGTTACACCCAAGAGTAAGAAAGGTTTGGCTCTTGCCGAACTTATTTTTGAATTACCCACTCGTGCACGTGATTCGCCAATTAATGATGAGCTCCGCGATGAACACTTTTTCACCATCACTTTGGATGATCCTTAGTATGGGGATATTATCACATATTTGTGAACGCAAAAAATTTTCCCCCATCTAACTCCTGATGATCGATGACGAATTCGATACCAGGATCCTCGCTACCTTCTCATCGGTGATGATATATATCATCACGATGTTGATTCTATCCTTCGTCATTGTCTCACCCATCTTGAAGAAGAGAAAGTGCTTAATTCTTGACACAATGGTGCTTGTGGTGGTCACCTCTCTGGTATGGCCACTGCCTAGAAAATCATGTGTGCTAGTTACTTTTGGCCTTCTCTCTTTAGTGATTGCATTGAGGTAGTCAAACATTGCCCCAATTGCAATCATTTTCACCTAAAGGCAAGAACCCCACTGACTCCCCTCCATCCTGTCATCATAGCTAGTCCTTTTTGCAAATGGGCCATTGATTTTATGGAGTTTCAACCATTTTCTGTTAATAAACATAAGTATATTATAGTGGTGGTTAACTATTTTACCAAATGGGTTGAGGCCATGCATACATTAAACAACATGGCATCTACCGTGGCCCTTTTCTTTTTTAACGATGTTATCACTTGATTCGGGGTTCCGAAGAAATTGGTCTCTGACCATGGCCGATATTTCAAAGATGAATTATGGCACTATATTTCCTCACTTTTGGGCTTCAAGCACCAGTATTCATCGCGTTATTACCCCAAAGGTAATGGACAAGTTGAAGTGGTCAACAAGATTCTCAAAACGATGTGTCAGTGGATGCTGAATAAGCACAAGACCAACTAGCATCTTATGCTCTTCCTAGCTTTGTGGGCCTATAGAAATATTGTTAAAACTACCACCAGGTTTACTCCTTTCCATGTTGTTTTTGGAAAGGAGATGTTCTCACCAATTGCTGGGTAGCAGAGGTCTCGCATAATAGTTTTGGGGCTTAAAGCCTATAGGTTAGGATAATAATATTTTAAATCTCCGAAATATGCAGAGCACGAATTGTAATAGGTTGAGTCAAAGGGTTGTCTACCCAAGAAATAATATAGAAGAAGAGGAAGTAAGTCGGCCTACCCATGGTCCGCGAACCATGGGAATGTATAAATAAAGCGTGGCTCTAAGGGGAAAAGGGAGTTTGGTTTTTTATGGATCTTGGTGCTGTGGGTTTGTGAAGAAAATATTTTCTCTGTTTGTAAGTTTTAGTCAAGGGTGTTGGTGAGTAGATAGAGGCTCTGTAGTTGTGTATGTAGAGGCCTAGTAGAGTCCGAAGCTGTGTGCACGGACCCCTGCAGCTGAGTGCACATGGTAGATCTGGTTGTATTGGTGACAGAGTTGAATAAAGATAAGTTGGTTTCTAAAATACTGTGCTGATTCTTAAATATTGTGGATCTAGTTAATTTCGTGTTTATATATCTATTTATGGTCTGAGCTTATGAAAATCTATAACATTTCTAGTTGTGTGCACTGGTTAATTTTATTAAATGTTTGCTAAAGACTATATGAAGTAGATCTAATTTGTAACAAACTCAATAATAATAAATATTATGGATTTATTTTGTTCTAGATCTATGCATAGGCAATGTATTGTGAAGCCCCAGAACGGTTTGCAAACCCTCCAGACCACATCAAGACATCCCAAGGGTGCGGAAACCTAGTTCTAACACCCTCCTCTGCTACCTCAGGTGAGACCTCTGTTTGCGCTCCACGAGCTATTGTCGAAAGGGCCAGTAGCGAGGAGATTTGTTTGGCTAATAACTCTTTTGAACCTAGGTCAGGGCCCAATGAGCCAACACCAATCGAGTGTGAGATACCTTCCTTTCACCAAGCGGTTAATCTTCTCCCCGACACCCAACCATTAGAACAAATAATTTTCATGCTTGAGCACACCTTTGAAGACCATCTTGTTGCTTTGCAAACCATTAAAGTGGCCAAAAAGTGCACCAAAGCCTAGTATGATCGAAAATTCAACCCTCGTGCCTTCCATGAAGGTGATCTTGTTCTGGTGTATAACCAGGCCCATGATACCCTGGGACATGAGAAGTTCTAATCTCTATGGCTAGGGCCTTACATCATTAGTAAGGACTTAAGCAAGGGGTCATATAATCTGGAGGATTTTGAAGGCCAACTCCTTCCTAATCCTCACAATGCACTCTACCTTAAGAAAATTTACCCATATCATATCCCATTGATTTGCATGTATTTGTTTTTGTCATGCATTTAGGTAGGTTGCATGATCTCATTTGTTGTCTTTTTTACCTTTCAAATGGATCCATCATCCATACCGTATATCGATGATGTCGATAGTGCGAGTCGCTTCTCTAGGAACTTAGACTCGGTAGCATGGGCCATTTTTACCCCTTTGCATATGTTAGTCCATTCTAATGGCGTGTGCATTAGATCCACCACCAATAACTAGGCTGAATATGATGCAGTGATAAGTTTGTTAGTTGATGCCTTTGCTCATCACATCCTTCATCTTAATGTTCATTTAGATTCTCTGTCGCTTGTCATGCAATTGAATGGTGTGTATCATGTGCATAACCAAGTCCTATTTACAAAATACCTACGAGTTAAGTTGTTGGTACATGAATTTGAAACCATTACTTTCCGTCATGTTCCAAGAGCCCAAAATAACTATGTAGATACATTACAACTAATATTCTAGATTTGGATTTATCTCATGTATACCACAAAAGAAAACCATAAACATAACAAATGGTGAACCATCATAGTCATATAAAAGATGCATAACCACATTATGTATCAACATGTAAAATTAAATGTGTTTGGAGTCCACCACTCTAAATACATCCAATCACCCATAGCATACTGGACGACACATAGGTCCCTACATATTCTTATAATCCTTTGGAGGATCTTGTGCCAATTTGGGCATAGATGCTTGAATCCCTTTTTCGAGTATTTAGAAGAACATGGCGCTCCACAAACTCGTCCTACTATGGGGCATCATTCCCACCTTTTCATATTAGATCAGTCCACTCCATCACATATGTTTGTGGGTAGTATCCCATGATTGGGGGCATGATGGTTTTCCCTGGCCACCTTCTCAGTTGATTAACATAAGTCTCGGCCTAGATCCCATAGGATCTAGGTATGGTCAATTATCCTCCCATTCCTTAGATAGCTTGTCTTACTGGCCTCTCTAGCGAGCCATATTCACATCACTTATCATAGACATTTGATACCATATCTTCAAATATTATACTCTATGTCATACCGCCTTTACCACATAGACCCCATTTTTGACTTAGTGAGTAAGGCTGATTCTAGAACTCCTCTAGTAGTTCATTCTCATTTTCCTCCCTTATTTCCTTAATAGGAACCATCATTCCAAGAAGCATTAAGGGCATATTTAGACAAGTAAGGCCACTTGCATGAACGTCTCATATCTTGATTCGGATGGTCAATTTGTTTGATACGATCTCCACAAGATTTAGGGCCTTCTCCTCCTCTCAAATTGAAGGGAAAACAACCTTTTATAAGAAAACCTGCATTTTTTTGTCGCCCATTGGGAATAAACCGTACCTAAGTTTGACAAACTGTTAGCACGATTGGAAAGCTCTCATTGAGTACTATAATGGGTCTTTCTTATTTTTTGATGAATTGACACTTCACCCAGAAGCCATTTCCAAGAAGGGTCATTTCGTCACCTCTTAAAATTGAATTTCTTCATATGCGACGCTTGTACTTTGGGGACCACCTGTTGAAAAATGTGCAACAAGAAATGCTAAATTTAGAATGTGCTAAAAATAGACCTGCTAAAAATAGCAGTTTGGCCAGTGAGGTCATTGGCCACATTGGGTGAGAGGTGAAACTGCTAAAAATAGAAAGTTCTAAAAATAGCATTTCTGGGTCCTTCCTATTTATCGCAGTCCCTAGTCTATCTATAGGAAGCAAAAATTAATTTTGGTCTTAAACAATAGTTGGAATATTAATTAATTAATTCAGTTGAGTTAATTAGTTAAGGAAATTCAAATTTGAAGTCTTTGTGAGCATGCACATGAGTTGTCCCACTGATTGAGGGAATAAGTATGAGTTCTATAATGAGAGAATCAGCTGACTTAGTTCTAACTAGTCAAGTCTAGTTAGATTATTTTAACAAGTCATTAAAATAATAAAATATAGTTTGTTAATGCTTGCATATATGTGACAACTATTATTTTAGATAACTAATAATTCTCTCATGGATAACTGTTGCATGTCAGTTCTGTCAAAGACCCAGCTGAGATTAGATGTGGGACAATGTACTATTAGATGCTTGACTATTTCTAGTAAGTAGTTTTTGCATGATTGAGGAACTAGTGTCCTCAAGGATTGTGTAGTTGGACCATTGGTTGACTTGGTATGTTTGGAATTAATTGCATATGCTTTTGCTATTATTTCCTAAGAAAACTGCGCAAGGAAATAGGGATTGGACCATAGGTAAAGCCTTTATATACATGGCTTGGTTGGTTCATGAGACATATCTTCATATCTTCATATTTCATTGAGAATTGAATAGATTGAGAGCTAATTCTTTTTGTATTGTGAAGAGGATTTCCACTTGATTGATAATACATGGTTGGGGTTTTATGCTGGTGCTTTCCCTTGGATATATCTTGTGTTATGTGTGATTATTTCTCTTGATCAGTTATGCATGTTTCTACTTGATGTTGCTCATGAATTCGATTATGCTTCCGCTTAATGTTTTGTAGAAGTAGGACAAGTATTATGCTTTAGGACATTGCATATATCAGTTTGTTCTACAGGTGAAAATTCTACATGGTATCGGAGCACAGGTGATCAAGCAAGAACAATATACTAGCAGGAGAAATTCAAAGTTTATTATTCGGGATATAGATCTCAAGTTCTTATCACATCTATTTCAGCGATGGCATTCTATGGCTTGAGGCTTGAGTTTGCTCTTAATGGTAGCTCAAACTATATATCTTGGAAGGATTGCATGGAGGCAATTTTAGAAGGTAATTGCCTTAAGGATTTCATTGATCAAGAAATTCCTAAGCCTATTGACAAGACTGAGCAGGTGGAATGGAGGAAGTGTGTGGCTAGAGCTAGGAGACTTCTCTTGGAAGGACTGCGAGATCACATTGTCTCGAGCCTCCATGGGAAGGAGACTCCACATGCAATGTGGAAATGAAAGATTTATATGAAAATAGCAGTGATTAGAGGAAACTGTCACTGAAGGACAAACTTCGAAAGATCAAGTGTGAAAGGGATGAGACAATCTCTATGTATCTGACCAAGCTCATCACATGCAGGGATGAGCTTGCAAGTGTAGGGGTCATGACATCAGATGAGGATATGGTGAGTTTAGCACTCCTTGGCCTTCCTAAGAGCTGGCATAGCTACCAAGACTCAGTGAATGGAAGGGACAAACTTCCAGATTGGGAATGACTATGGTCAGATTTGATGCAGGAGGAGATTAGACGGAGCACCAGAGACAATTCTTCATCCATGCATGATGAGGAGAACTGTTCCTTAGTGAGTAAGACAAACAAGGGGAAGGAGAAGGTTTCTCTTTCCAAATCTTGTTCTTCCAATGATGGGAAGAAGGTTGAAAAATCGAAATTGCGATGCTTTCGATGTCATGAGGTGGGCCATTATGCTGCAAATGTTCCACGGAGGAAATCCAAGAAGGGATGCGGGGAAGGATATGAAGGTGAGGCACTTGCTTCACAGTTTGAGTTGGATTTCACACTCTTCGCATGCATGGTTTCATCCATGGTGGGAAGTGGTTGGTTTCTCGACAGTGGAGATTCTTTCCACATGACCGGTGACAAGAGTTTGTTCAGTGCTTTGGAGGAGAAAGATCTCTAGATACTCATAGTGATGGATAATGATGAGAAGTATAGTGTCTCAGGTGTAGGCACGATTATTTTTCAAAGGGAGCATGGTTCTCGCCTTACCTTGACCGATGTCAAGTATGTACCAGGACTGAAGAGAAACTTGGTGTCGATTGCGATGCTGGAACAAGACAAAGGCTATGATGTAGTCTTTAGTAAGGGAAAGGTTTTCTTTAGACACATCATCACTAGACAGGTGAAGTAGATTGGTTCATGGGTCAAGAACCTATATGCTCTTGTGGTTCAAGATGCATGCAAAGACTTGAGTAGCAAGGAAACTGATGGAGACTTTGTGGTTGAGAGGGAGGGTACATTACCTCTCAACATGCAGGGCCAGAAGAAGTCTTAGACAATTGTGGGGGAGCCACGATTGGTGCAGCAGCTTCAGGAGGTTGTGGAGCAACCACAACAGGGGAAGCTGAGTGGAGATTGAGTAGAGACATCTACTCATGTAGAGACCTCCAGTAGGGGGGAACTTCGAGCCAGGTGGGTTGAGGGATCACATGTAGCCATACCTCTAGGTAGGAGGTGGGGCGATATAGAGTGATCGTCCCAAGGAGGAGGGGCAAGATCCTTGAGGTACCCAACCTCTTGGATGAGACCTTGCTACAGGAGCCCGATGTGGAGTTGTAGGAATTGACTGATTGGGTAGAGACAGATTCAGATGGAGGGGTAGAGAGAGCGACAATGTAGGGAATCAAAAGACAACACATAGCTAGTAGGCTGTAGCAATGTGAGAGGCACAAGTGTTTTGCATAGTGATAGGTGGCACAGAGAGGTGTGCAATGGTGTGAGATGCATGGAGATGTTGCAGTAACATAGATTTCAAAGAGGGAGCACTTGTCAGCAGCAGGTAGGGCTTCAACATCAGAGTATGTTCCTAGCCCAACAGAGTGGTTAGTTGGGAGTGTTTTTGTTCCAAGTGTTGTTGGAGCAAGTGGACCGGGTAGATGTGTTGCATGCAGAACATTCCAGTGTTACAAGATCAAGTTTGAGAGAAAGCCTTTCTTGTTGACAGGGGTGTTGAAAAATGTGCAACAAGAAATGGTAAATTTAGAATGTGCTAAAAATAGACATGCTAAAAATAACATGTCTAAAAATAGCATGTCTAAAAATAACAGTTTGGCCAATGAGGTCATTGGCCACATTGGGTGAGAGGTGAAATTGCTAAAAATATAAAGTTCTAAAAATAGCATTTCTGGGTCCCTTCCTATTTATAGCAGTCCCTAGTCTATCTATAGGAAGTAAAATTAATTTTGGTCTTAACAACAGTTGGAAATATTAATTAATTAATTCAGTTGAGTTAATTAGTTAAGGAAATTTGAATTTGAAGTCTTTGTGAGCATGCACATGAGTTGTCCCACTGATTGAGGGAATAAGTACGAGTTCTATAATGAGAGAATCAATTGACTTAGTTCTAACTAGTCATGCCCAGTTAGATTATTTTAACAAGTTGTTAAAATAATAAAATATAGTTTGTTAATGCTTGAATGCATGTGACAACTATTATTTTAGATAACTAATAATTCACTCATGGATAACTGTTGCATGTTAGTTCTGTCAGAGACCCAATTGAGATCAGATGTGGGATAGTGTACTATCAGATGCTTGATTATTTCTAGTAAGTAGTTTTTGCATGATTGAGGAACTAGTGTCCTCAAGGATTGTGTAGTTGGACCATTGGTTGACTTGGTATGTCTGGAATTAATTGCATATGCTTTTGCTATTATTTCCTAAGAAAACTATGCAAGGAAATAGGGATTGGACCATAGGTAAAGCCTTTATATATAGGGCTTGGTTGGTTCATGAGACATATCTCCATATCTTCATAGTTCACTGAGAAATAAACAGCTTGAGAGCTATTTCTTTTTGTATTGTGAAGAGGATTTCCACTCGATTGATAATACATGGTTGGGGTTTTATGCTGGTGCTTTCCCCTGGATATATCTTGTGTTATGTGTGATTATTTCTCTTGATCAGTTATGCATGTTTCTACTTGATTTTTCTCATGAATTCGATTATGCTTCCGCTTAATGTTTTGTAGAAGTAGAATAAGTATTATGCTTTAGGACATTTCATATATCGGTTTGTTCTACAAGTGAAATTTCTACACCACCTTCCCTTGGTGCTTGTCATCTCACATGTCAATTTTAGTCATGAGTAGCCATCATTTTCTCATGTCTTTATGGTCTTCATCGGGCCTATTCTATGTGGCAGCATCATCCAGTCACCCTTGTTCAGAGCATCCATGATGAGTCACCTTTGCATCCATGGAGTGTGTTTCACATCCTAGTGTATCATGTCACAATATTCTATCCATCTTTGCATTCCATTCATCCCATGTTCCCAATTTTGGCCTTTAGTCATTCTATCTACCATCCCCTCCAAAGTTCAGTCAGTCTCTACCAGGTCAACCATACACTTTAGGCTCTGACAAGGGAGGTAGTTTGTTTGTCCCTGAGTCCCATTTTCCCATTTTCCCTAGTGTCAGTCCATCAGTCACACTACTATTTTCCCTCATTCCTTAGTTGAAGATACTCATTGCCTCACCTATGGTGGGCCCTATTTTGTTAACATGAACACATCCATTCTGTTATAGATCTGATCTAAAAATATATGAAAATGCAAATAAATCCAGAAACAATAAGAGAGAAATAGCTAGAAATGCTTCTTTATTGATCAAAACCCTTAAGGTAGGGCAACACCATACATTCACTCCTTAAAGAAGGAGAACACT
>APFE031615829.1:7149-30166 GCA_000404065.3 Pinus taeda
TATATATAAACCATATAATATAACCCAATATAAAAATACTAATACTATGATAAGCTTTAATTTATTGTTTATTGCTAGTTTTGCTTATATTTTTGTTAACTCTTTCTTTCATACTTCATTTGCTTATAACTTTGTTCACGGTCATGTTGATGGCTCCTTTCATATCAATAACTCTCTCCATCAAAGTTAGCTTTAATCTTCACATTGCCACATTACTTTTATATACAATCAACTTTCACTTTTTATATATTTATGCCAAAATAAAATCTATTTTCCTATATACCTCACATTCCCAACTCATCATCCATTTTCGTCATCATAATATCGAATCCTTTCACTCTACATATCTCATTGTGGAGACTTTGTCTATTCAAAAATTATTACGAGGATTTGGCATAAGTAGATTTGCACAACCTAACCATCACCCATATGATATGTGAATGTGTGTGAATAAAAGGGATCCTTCAGTCATATATATTCTTTGGCAGTTATCAATTGGGTTGTCTACTTCGGGAGGATTGTACCAAGAAAATATTTAAGTTTCAGTTTAAGATAAAAGATTAATATATAGTTTCGGTTTAAGATATGTTTAAGTTAAAATTAATATATATATATATTGGATGGAAAAATATATATTTAATTAGTATGATTTATTTTTATTTTCAAATTTTCTTAACTTAAAAATAAGTAACAAATATAAAACTCCACAAAAACCATAACCCTCCGTGAAACCATATCACTCACCGAGCTGCCGGTGAACACTTGTTGTTTGGTATCGGATTATACGGTTTATACGGGGAGTACAATTGGTTATAATTGAATTAGTTATTGCATTTCTATCATTGTGTGAATTTTTTCGAACCATTTACAGGGAGATAGGGCCTGAGATAGAACCTGCATTGAAGTTAGATCCAGGGAGAAAAAGTGAAAAAGTTTAAGGTATTGTAGGTTATATATGGCGAATTTTTGGTTTGAATGTGGTAAAATATTTTATTTTTTTTGGTGAGAAATATGACTTTAAGAGTGTTTAAATTTTTATTTTGAATGAAAATGAATTTAATACCATGGAAAATTCTTAAAACACACAAATCATTATTTAATAATGGTAACTCAAGTTTTAAAAAAAATCCACAAATTTTCTCAAAACCATGCCCAAATTTCTATTAATTTCCAGACAAAATTATAGTCGGATTGATATTTATTTTTCCGTGACATAGTTTTCCGTTGAGGTTAACGATTCTCTGTTGATAACAGGGATTTCTCCTCTATTCTGCCGCTGGTTTTTGGCTCCTCTGTGGGCTTGTTTTTTGAGGTTCATGTACTCTGCAAGACTACATTGTTTTTATTTTCATTACTCTTCTCTTCTCTGGCAGGGGAATGGACTCTAGTTTTGGATCTCCTTTGTCATATATGATCACATAGACCAAGTAGTACAGGCTGATAGGATATTGTAAAGTTCTGCTTTTTTGGTCGGGCTAAAAAGAGATTTCTTTCAAGGGCCCGAGTAATTAAAGGTTTTGAGATTTAATCTTTCCAGTTTATTATTAAATAATTATTATTTTAAATTATAAAATAAATTTATAATGTGAATATATTAAGGAATTTAGATTTCTGTGATCCATAATATTGTTAGAGAAATTTCGGCGAAATCACATACAAAATCATTTGTCGACGCATCGTCAGGACAAGTTGAAGAACCAATCCAGCTTAGCTTGTTAAATAGTATGGGCAGAGACTCCAACGGCTATATTGACAACTACTACTTCTGACCTTATGACCCCAGTCAATAAATAATATTCTTGCTATATTATTTAATTACTATTATTCTTAGAAAATTGTTAAAATATTCTTACCCACTAGAAATACATTTGTTTATGTAATTGTTTAATAACAATTACATAAACAAATGTATTTCTAGTTGGTAAGAATATTTTAACAATTTTCTAAGAATAATAGTAATTAAATAATATAGCAAGAATATTATTTATTCACTGGGGTCATAAGGTCAGAAGTAGTAGTTGTCAATATAGCCGTTGGAGTCTCTGCCCATACTATTTAACAAGCTAAGCTGGATTGGTTCTTCAACTTGCCGAACCACACTGGTTGGTTCGAAACGCGTCGACAAATGATTTTGTATGTGATTTCGCTGAAATTTCTCTAACAATGTGAATATATGTTTTTTTTTTATATACTATTTAATAAATATATTAAATTTTATTTTGATTAGAATGAATTTGAATTTGTATTTTTTATAGATTAGATGTTAAATACCGTATATTTAAATTTATTTTATAGTTTAAAATTGGTGTTATTATGTTTCTTAATATATTATATATAATATATTATTTAGTATATATATATATTTCTTTTCTTTTATTTAAACGCGCATAAAAGAAAATGTTTATGCAATCGATTTTTTATATATACAGTTTGAGTGAGCCTAATGACTAAGAGCATGTGTTTCTTTCTAAAAGTTCACAAGCCCAAAGATAGGTCTCTTGTCCCGAAAACAAAAAGTTCTCATACACCAATGTAATGTGTCACTTGCCCCTATTCCTACAAACAAAAAAATCTTATACACCAATGTAATATATAACTTGATAATAACATTTACTTGAAAAAAAATATAAACTAATCATTAATCTTCAATTTTACATTTACTTCCTTTTTAGTTTCAATAATTCCCATTATAATGATAATGCGTTCTTGATTTTATTTATTTATTTCCATTCTTCATGCTTTACATTTACTTTAGCAAATTGTATTTTTCCAAATAAAAGTTGAGCTTTCGTCATTTTGGTTTATTTTCGTTGTTTATGTTTTATGTTTATTTCAATTGTATTTTTCTTAATAAAAGGTAATCCTTCATTATTTTGGTTTATTTTCGTTGTTTATGGTTTATGTTTATTCAATTTATCTTTTTTAGTTTTAATATTTTTCATATTGTTTTAATTTTTTGTTACTTTTTTTTTTAATTTAATATTTTTTATAAAACTTTTTAAAACACAATTATCATATATATAATAATAAGATTTTTTTTTATTTTTTTTTTGATATTTAATATTATTATTATGATAATATTTAATTTCAGATTTACTATATATTTTTTAATTTTATGTTTTTAATATTTCAATATTTAATTAATATATAAATTGATTTAAATTTCAGAGGCAAGAGAGGGAGATGTACAAGGAAAAAGATATTGGTATGTTCAGGTCTCTTTTGTTTCTTACTCTTATTCTTCTTTTAGGGCCCTCAGAGCAAAGCACCCTCAATCAAGAATTATATAATGAACATTATGTCCTTGAACATGAGGTGATTGAGGGTCCCCTTAAGCAAAATTCCCTTAAATGATTTTTCTTTGTCCATAATATAGATGTTGTGTTTTTATAAGAGGTAATGTGTTTGAACTCAAATGTGATTGATTTGTTTTCTAGTTTACTGTCAAGGTGGAATTTTAATGATGATGGATTGTCAGGTGGATTACTCTCCCTAAAGTGGGATATTTTAAAAGTTCAGTATGTGCAGTGTGGATTCTTAAGGAAGGTATTGTTCCCTCAATCAAGTTTCCATTAACAATACTAAATTGTTAGGGTCCCTATGAAAATAGGGAAACTTTTTGGTTGGAAATGTTGAATAGAGATTTCATCCACAAAGATAACCCAATCATAAAAGGGGACCTAAATTTCACCTTTTCGAGGAGAGATGTGTCGGGTCAAAGTATCAGAGGAGATACATGGGCTACTTTCTTCCATCATTGGTTGAAATTGGTCGGTATGGTGGATATAGAACTTTTGAAGTTATGTCCAATGTGGTCAAGCAAGAAATGAGGTGAAAATGCAGTAGGGAGGAGATTGGACATATTTCTAATTAAAGAGTCTCTTATGCCTAAATGTACATTCATGTGTTCTTTGATAAGTAATGAATCCATACTAGATAATAAAGTTATTTGCTTGGAAATGGGGGAGGTTGATAGGAGTCATTATCTGTTTTGATTCAACCAAGAGTGGTTTGATGATGTTAATTTCAGAGCTCTTGTTCATTCAGTTTGGAAACCTATACATAGGTTGAGCATAGTACCTCCTATGGGTCAATTTATTATGAATTTAAAACTTTGGAAGGAAGTTGTATGCAAATGGTCAAAAATGAAAAATGAGGAGACATATGGCTCCTTGGATAAGATAGAGGAGATAATTTCAAATATGTATCTTCGAGGAGATGACCTTTTAATTGATTATGAACAAGAGCAAGTTACAAATCTGGAATAAAAAACAGGGATTTTATGGGATCGGGAATTATATTGGAAACTTAAAATAGTTGAGCCACTTGGATTGCTTAAGGGGACAATAGTACTCAGTTCTTCCACGGGTATGATAATTATCAAAGGGTTGTAAACCACATTTGTGAAACTTTTATGCAAGAAGGAGTTAGGTTTTATAAGAAATTATTCAAAGACAATGGGCATATAAATATTATGGTTTAATTGAAATTTATCTGAAACTTGCCTTGAATCTTCATAGATGAAGAATCATATTGAATAGAGAGACCTACTACAGAAGAGGAAGTTTTAAATAATCTTAAGAAGATGCCCAAAGACAAAAGTCCTGGGCCTAATGATTGGGATGTATAATTTTTCTCGTCCTCCTTTGACTTGATGGGAAAATATATCGTAGAGGTTGTTGAGGATTCTAGAAGAAAGGGATTTGTTTATGGAAATATTAATGCCACTTTCCTTGCTTTAATTCCTACGTTGGTAGACCCTAAGTATTTTAATGGTTTTAGGTTGATAGCTCTATGCAATTCTCTATACAAGATTATCTCTAAGTTGATTGCTAACAGTGTGAAGGTTGGCATATCAAATCATATGCCCTCGGCTCAATTCGATTTTCTATACAATAGGAATATTCATGATGCAATCGGGACAACATATGAGGCTATTCATACAATTAAGGGTTGGAATTTTCCATCTATGGAGATGAAGATTGATTTTAAAGAAGCATATGACAGAGTGAATTGGTATTTCTTAAGATTTCTTCTAATACAAATTTGTTTAAAATTTGAAGTTGTGTCTTAGATCTTGTGTTTTATTTCATCTGCTAATTTTGTTATTCTTATCAATGGTGAACCTTTTGAATTCTTTAGGGAATCAAGGGGAATAAGGCGGGGATTCCCCCTGTCTCCTTTTCTAATTTTTCTCACTATTGAAGGCTTAAGTAGGCTAATAATGGAAGCAAAGGAGAATGAAATAATTAAAGGAATGGAATTCAGTCCTTGTGTGGCAATGAAACATTGTTATGGTCTTGACCTGTGAGAAATTCCACAATACCAAATATGCGAAGAAATGCAACCCAGAACACATAACAAAATGAGAAAAACAACAAATATTTTATTATTCAGAGATGAAAGCAATGTTCACTTGCCTCTTCGAGGGGGCAACCTCCAGCAAAGCAGAGCTCAATTACAAAATAAGACACAACACTCCTCAATGGGGAGTCTATATCCTTTATATATGATTCATACATACAATACCATGGGTCATTACCATGGTTCTCTCAATACCATCTATCTAATACCATGGCCCGTTTGCAACTAACTATGGTCCCTTTCTTAAATGAAGGTCAACCACTTACAATTATTAATACGGGCTTTATTGAGTCTTTAACTAACTATAACTATGACTCGACCCTATTACATAAATAAACGGGTTAGGGTTGGACCCTAACATGACCTCCCCCATAAAAGGTAGCATTTTCCTCAAGGGTGAAGCTGCGGAAAATGTTGAAGAATAGTGGTTGGTTCCTAGGTCGCATCTTCTGGAGAGGTGTCTTTCCATTTGACGAGGAGTTCCTTGATCGTGCAGCGACGCAGATGTCGTTATCGCGTATCGAGGACCTATTCAGGTTGGAGCCAGAGTGAACCTTCTTCATCCAATTCAGGTAGACTGGTTTGAATTTTGCAATTGTTCCCCACCATTTTCTTGAGGCATGATACATGGAAGACCGGATGGATTTTTGAAGTTGGTGGCAAGGCTAGCTTGTAGGTGACTGCTCCAATGTGGTAAGGTATTTGATAAGGTCCGTAGAATTTTGGAGCTAATTTTTGGCAACCCTTTTCTTTGAGCGATGTTTGCTTATATGGTTGCAACTGTAGGAATGCTTGATCCCCTTCTTGAAATGTGCACTCTGAATGATGTTGGTCTACTTGTTGCTTCATGTGATTATGAGCTTGATGGAGATTATCTTTGAGACGGGCCAGCATGGCTGCACGGTTCTATAGGAGTTGATCCACTGCTTGCACCTTAGAGCATCCAAGGATATAAGAAGTAGGTGAAGCGGGAGTTGACCATACACTGCTTCATATGGAGTAATCTTGGTGGCTACATGATAGTTAGTACTATACCACCATTTAGCTAGAGGTAGCCACTGTACCTATTGATGTTTCTTTTCTAAAGTGAAGCACCTTAGGTATGTCTCCAAACATTTGTTGACTGCTTCAGTTTGACCATCATTTTGGGGATGATAGGAAGTACTTAGTTGGAGTTGGATGCCTTGTAGCTTGAAAATTTCTTACCAAAAGTCACTGGTGAAAGTTGGGTTGTGATCAGACACAATGGAAGTGGGCATGCCATGCAGTTTGAAAATATGGTCGATGAAATCTTGAGCCACCAAAGTGGGGGTAAATGTGTGGGGTAGAGCACAAAAATGAGCATATTTAGAAAGTCTGTCCACAACCACCATGATGACTGACTTGTTTCCTCACTTCGGAAGACCAGTAATGAAATCCATAGAAACATTCTTCCAAATTGAAGTAGGGATGGGCAATGGTTGTAAGGTGCCTGGTGACTTGATTGTTTCTCCTTTGTGGCATTGACACACATCACATTTAGCTAAAAAAGTAAGAATGTCAATTTTCATGCCTGTCCAAAAGAAAGAACGACGAGTGCGAGCATAAGTCTTCTAAAAGCCTACATGACCTGCAGTGGGAGATGAGTGCAATTTTGCCAAAATGCGCATTTTGAGTGTGGATGTCGGCGATATAACTACTCTATCCTTGTAGCGAATAATTTCATCCTTCCAAGAGTAAACAAATAAGGAATGAGGATCTGCTCTCAAGTTATTAATGAGTTGGGAGAGAGAGGGATGTGAAAACCATTCCTTGCGGGCTTCTTCAATCCAATATGGTATGGTAAGAGAGTTTGATAGCAGGGTGTTTTCATGCTCAAATTAGCGTGATAAAGCATCCGCTACTACATTGTCATGCCCTTTCTTGTAAATTATCTCATAATCATATCCCAACATTTTGGCCAGCCATTTATTTTGCTAAGGTGAGGATAGATGTTGCTCCAAAAAATATTTGAGGCTTTGATGTTCATTGCGGATTTTGAAACACCGCCCTAATAAGTATGGTTGTTAGGTATCTACTGCATGTAAGATGGCCATCATCTCCTTCTCATAGGTAGATTATCCCAAATGTTTCCCACTTAGTTTTTGGTTGGTGAAAGCCAAGGGTCGACCTTCCTGCATTAAGACAGCACCAATAATAGTACCTAAAGTATTACATTCAATCAAAAAATATTTGGTGAAGTCGAGTGGTGCTAATATCAGAGTGGAACACGTGGCCTGTTTGAGATCCATAAACGCCTATTGTGTTGCATCAATCTAGAGGAATGAATTTTTCTTGAGAAGATTAGTGAGGGATCTAGCAATGCGACCATAATTGTGGAAAAATTTGTGATAGTAGCCGGTGAGATCCAAGAATCCCCCCAAAATCTTCAAGGTTTTTGGTTGGGGCTAATCTTGCATTGCCTGTATCTTTTTGGGATCCACCCGGACACCTTCACGACCCACAATGTGGCCCAAATACTCGAATTCTTCCATGCCAAAAGAGCACTTGGACAATTTGAAAAATAATTTATGATTCCGAAGCAGTTGCAAGAGCAGGTCTACATGTTGAAGATGTTTTTCCTAAGTGAGGTTGTAGATGAGAATGTCATCAAAGAAAACAAGGACAAATTTTCGGAGATATGGTTTCAGCAGGTGATTCATGAGGCTTTGAAAAGTGGATGGGGCATTAAACTGGGCGATAACTCCATGATCAACAACTTTTCCATGCGATGAGAGCTGATGATAGAAGGAGCACCTTCCTAGAGTCCATGGAGGGTAAGCATGTGGTCATTCTGCTTAAAGCTCATATATAACTCCTAGAAGTGCATGGTGATTGGGCCTAGTGTGTGAAGCCATTCAGCACCCAAGACAATGTCACAACCACTCATGTTAATTGCAAACATGTGGGTCTTTAGGTGGAAATCTCCCATCTGAAGTTTGATATTTTCACAACGGCCTTCACATTTCATTGTCCCCCCATCAGCGATTTGGACCTTGAAATTAGAGACTGCCCTGACAAAACAATGAACAACTTCAACGACTCGCTGATGGATAAAGTTATGAGTGTTGCCACTATCAATCAATATTACTGCAAGGTGATGTTGAATAAAGCCTCTGATTTTGAGAGTTTGGGGCACAGAAATGCCCGCCAATGCATGTAGTGAGATAACTAGTCCCTCTGGCATAACTGGGAGTTCATTGTCCTACTTGGTTTCCTCGACTTCATCCTCTGGTTCCTCAAGGGGCGGGGCTTCCTCAAATGAGTTGTGATCAGTAACATCAATTTGAAAGAATTTGGGTTCGTTGCATTTATGATCGGGGGAGTATTTGTCATCGCAGTAGTAGCACAATCCTTGTTTTCTTCTTTCAACCATTTCTGCTGGAGACACCTTTTGAACCTTAAGTGTTTTGGTAGGGCCCTGAGCTTGGGTGGGGCATCCCTTAGTTATGAAATTTGGATGAGGAGACTGGGTAGCTAAAGCACGTTCCACTTCGATAGCCTTACTGCAAGCATCGATCCATGTAGGAGGGTGGTGCATCCGAGCATGTGCTTGGATGGATTCTTTGAGGCCACTTATAAAACATTCCAAGTAGAATTCATCTCCTAGACCCTCTTTGCAGAAGGCCAATGTCTCAAAGGCTGCAATGTATTCTTTTACTGTGCCTGTCTGTCAGAGCTTATTAAGACGACCCAAAAAATTAGATTCTTTGTCAAAGCGGTTACAAAGAGATTTTGAGAACACCTGCCAAGTTATGTTCCCAAGATAGAATTTCTAATGCCACTACCGCCATTGCCATCTCTCTTGGTCCAAGTAAAGGGCTCCCACATGTAGTTTAGTTTGATCATCCCATATATCATTCAGAATCAAATATTGTTACATTTGTGCTACCCATACTTCCGGATTAGAGCCATCAAATTTATACATGTCCAACTTGGGTGGCCAAGGGTGGGAATGTTGGTGATTTCCATGGAAGTGAATATGACGGCTAGATTCTCCTTCCAGGTCTTCGTCACTACCATGTGCCTCCTGATGCAACCCCGACATGCTCGGTTTGAATTGGTCCATGAATTTCTACATCTGGTCCATTAGGCCCTGGAATGTATTCAAATTTTGTTCAAGGTGCTCGATCTTCTCACTGGCCATGACTTGAGCTCTAGTTTCTACCATACACAGATCTTGGTCACTTGTCATCACTTTGAAAAAATTTGGTACCGCCTAAAAATTGAAGCTGATAAGTGAATGGTACCATTGCGATTAGCTTGTCATCCTGATTCTTATGGGATAAGCCTCTTATAAGCATCCCTTATTTTTTTTCACTCCGAATGGAGTTTTACTCCCTGCTTATCAATACTGCAGTGGCTAAATTCCAAAAAACTTGATCCTGCCCAATGTCATGCGAGATTCACCTCACGCTATAGGAGCCACAAGCCTCACTGCGCAAATGGTTTGATTTGCTTGCGAAACCCCCAACTTTTGAATGTGAGTTATACTACGGCGGTGACCAAACCCCAACTGCTAGATCTGAATGGTACTATGGCGGTAGACCCTTAACTAGTGGATCTAATAGTTGCGGAAACGACAGAACCCCAACTGCTAGATATGATTTGGCAAATAAGATAATGGGCGATCTTCAGAGAGTCGAGGGAACTATGGTCTCAAAGGAGTGTCAGGTGCTACAGATCTTAATATACATAAGGGTCAAACAATAATACTCGACCCAATCTTTCAGGGCACTAACTAAGGAGGACCAATCGTACCCTTAACCGCATTACCCAACTACCCTATTGTATGCACGATTAATCTCCTCGAGTGTTATTCTTGGTGTACTATAGCAACAAGATGACCGACGGTTTATCTAAAGTGAGGTTTCAAGTGAGAATAGGGGGCTTCTGATATACCCAAAGGGTACGTGGAAGACAGTCTGTGCAGAGCTATGTCTAATGCGTTACTACTCGAAGGGGTACCCACAGGGGTTACAAGGGAATCCAACAAGCATGACCACCTCTTGCATTTCCTGCGTGCATGCCTCCCCAAATCCGTAGGTTTATGCACTCAATGATAGATCCCGTGGTTTAAAGACGCCAGAACACGTCTCTAGCCTAAAAACATTTCTACCGAAAATGGAGGTACCACCGGCCCTACAAAATTCTCTGATACCACTTGTTATGCTCTTAACCTGTGAGAAATTCCAGAATACCAAATATGCGAAGAAATGCAATCGAGAACACAGAACAAAATGAGAAAAATAACAAGTATTTTATTATTCAGAGATGAAAACAATGTTCATTTACCTCTTCGAGGGGGCAACCTCCAACAGAGCAGAGCTTGATTACTAAATAAGACACGACACTCCTCAACGGGGAGTCTCTATCCTTTATATAGGATTCATACATATAATACCATGGGTCATTACCATTGTTCTCTCAATACCATCTATCTAATACCATGGCCCATTTGCAACTAACTATGGTCCCTTTCTTAAATGCGGGTCAACCACTTACAATTATTAATATGGGCTTTATTGACTCTTTAACTAACTATAACAATGACTCGACCCTATTACATAAATAAAGGGGTTAGGGTTGGACCCTAACAAACATATCTTATTTGTTGATGACATGTTATTATTCGATAAAAGGAATGTGGATGAATGGAAGATGTTTAAATAAATTTTGGATTTTTTTGTGATGCCACCAACATGGAAGTAGGCCTTGGTAAATTAATTGGTCTTAGCAGTAACCTAGAGGAGGAGAATTTGGAATCCATTAAAGGTATCTTTCCTCTCACTTTTGGTATGCTAAATAATGGTTTTACATATCTCGAATATTTCCTTAAACCAAATAATTATAGAGTAGATAAATGAATTTGTATTTTGAGGAAAGTGAAAAAACACATTAATCTTTGGTGTAATCAGTGGCTCTCTTTAGGAGGCTTATTGATTCTAGTGAAATTTGTTGTAGAGAGATTTCCGATTTTTTGGCTAACCTTGGCCAAAATTCCCAAAAGTATTTTAATACAATAAGGAAATTGAGTGATCAACTGTTATGGATGGAAAGAATAAAAAAAATAGGTATGCCTCTAGTGAACTGGGAAAGATTGGAAATTCCAAAAAGGTTTTGAGGCTAGGGTTTGAGAAATATGGAGTTATTAGCTTTAGCCCTTGTTGCAAAAAGTGGATGGTGGATGTTTTTTGAAAACAAACTGTGGAGCTCAATCATGATATTAAAATACCTAAAGAATAAGTTAGTGGAAGTATGGTTAAGAAAATAGTCAAAATCGACTAGGGGTGAGTCAATGATTTGGAGAAATGTGATCTAAGGGATACAAGTTATGGAAAAATTAATTACATGGAAAATTGATAATGGTAGGAATGTATTAATTGGACAAAATTTGTGGATTGGGTGTGACGATAGGCACAAATTGTCAGTATATCTAGTAGAATTTTTAAATTCTCATGGTGTCTATTATATTGCATATGTGGCTAGAGATGATCCTATGAATGCTGACAATCAAGTATATGATTTCGCTCAAGATTTACAAATCCCATTAGTTTTTATATGTGAATGGAATATTTTTTTTTGATGAATTTGGGAGAGCATGTATTTTTTTAAATATGTATCAAGAGGATAATCTTTCTTGCTCTAAAAGTAAGCAATGTGGGGTTACTTTAGCAAAGAAATAATACAATGCTTAGATTCAACAAAATATGACATGTAAATCAAAATGGCCGTTTAATTTAGATTGGAAGGGTTAAGGACCCCTGAAATGTCATTTTTTATGGATTATACTTGAAAATAAAATTCTCTATTGTCATGTTTCAGCAAAGAAAGGATGTAGAGGTCATATATTTAATGTGTTATGTCATCAAAACAATGAATCTATTGACCATTTATTTATTTTTCCCCTTTTTTGAAGACTATATGGAAAGAGGCTTTGTTAGTCCTAACAACAAAGTTGGTGGTTTGGGAACTATATTAAAGAAAGTGAATGGATTTGCGTTCACATATTTAGTTTTTCCTCATTAAAAGTTCTCCCAATTTTTGTTATGTGGGAAATTTGGTAAGGAAGAAACATATTTATTTTTCGGAATTTTGTTGTATGCTCAACAATGATTGCACATAATTCTAGATTTTATTTTCTAGAACAAGTTAAGACATTGAAATTGAATAAGACAGCAATTATAAGGAGTTGGTGTTATCTAAAGGAATTGTATGGGGTTCTTTGATGGTGCTTTCCAAAGGGAGAATTACGGGGTTGGTGTTTCCATTCTATTCCTTCATAATGTGGTTCTAAAATGTAAGTTGGGCATTGGAAATTGTATGAATTTTGTTGTTGAGTTGATTGCTCTGGTGTTCATTAAGGTTAGCTTTGTGGGAGAAAGTGAAGGTTTTTAAACTAATTGGTGATTTCAAAATAATAGTGGATTGGTTTAATGGAAAAGTGGATCTTAGAATCCTTTAGTTGGAATCATGGAAAAGGAAGATCAAACAATTACAACAATAGTTTGATGATCTTCTGATCCTTCACTATTATGGGAAGTGCAATGTTCTAGCAAAACTGCTCTCAAAGGAAGCTTTACTTTTGGATGTTGCCATGTGTATTGCTTTAGAATTTCACAATCATGTTTTATTGTAAGTATTTTCCTTTAATCTCTTTAATCTTTCTTTTCTAGTGGCAAGTTAGTCTTTCTTCTTTTTATATGATTGAAGCATATTTTAGATAATAAGATAAAATGTCAAGAAATCAAGTGAACTTCTATGCAACTAAGAGATTGTAATTTTTTATTTCTATTATCAAAAGTATGCTTTTTCTTTTGGAAAAAAAATATTCTTTTTTTTTTACATTCATTTTCTTAACATTTTTTCAAGCACTAATGTTTATTTTGGAAAAGGATTTTAATAAGTGTAATTTAATTATTAAATGGATGGTAGGGATTTAAACTTCGCAAAATATTCATAAAATTTAGCAGTATTCATTAAGTAGATGGTAGTGATTTAACTTACACGAAATATTTTTAGTAGTAGCCATAGATAGATGATTGAGATTTATTTCAAAAGTTGTTATGCCATTTTTCATTTTCTTATTTTTTTTAAATGTACATATATTTAAATCATGTATAATTGTTTTTAATAATAATAATAATAATGGTATAATTTAGTTAATTTCTATGTTTATTTTTTTATTTTTTATTTAAATATTGACTCATGTGAGATGTATCATAAGACAAATGTCTTAATACCCATTACATATTAATGTCTATCTATATTTATCAACCATTTAATTTATATGACTATGCTAGTAATTAAAAATATACTTATTAGTTTTAGTTTAATCTTTCTATTCTAGTTTTCTCTTCTCAATTCATCTCCTTTTTTAAAGTTAAATCCATCTTTTTCTTCTTTTTTCCAAACTCAATTCAGTAATTAAAAAAATCACGATCCATATAATATTTGCTTTCCATACTCAATATAATAATAAGAAAAAATGAAGATTCATATAATATTTACTCTATTTCATTTTTTTGAAGTGCTTGTGAGCTCATTGTGTTAGTTATAAATCCGATCTCTATATAGAGAAGCTAGTTGGTTAACTGTTTTTTTTTAATTATGTTTTATATTTTGTTTTTTTGGTTATCTTATTAGTTTCTCTCAATGACATTTGCAAAGGCATTAATATAGATTCATATTAATTACATATATACCAAGTGTAGAGTGGGATCAATTATAGTTATATGCAAACCGTTTTCATTTCAAAGATATGTAATCTCTTTTTAATGCTTTCTGAATCCATGTTTAAAGTGGACACACACACACAACACACTAGGTATAATTTTTTAATTTTTAAATCGCATTTTTCAATCTAGAAATGGACACAATGCCTTGAAAGTCCCCTTGGGCACTTAGATTATGTAAACTTCACAATTTAAATTTCCAATTCCAACAAATCTTTGCTAGATTTTACACAAAATTGACCCAAAAATATACTTGAAAATTGTAAAATAGTAAGATTACTTGAATATTTTAATTATAATGATTTATTATTTATTTCTTATATATAAATATACATATATACATAGTTCACATTGAAATATTTTATTATATTGCATTGAAATATTTTATCTATTGAACTACATTGTTCATATTAAAATGTTAATTATTAATATATTTCTAAATACACATCAATATTACTAATCTTGTATAGTCAAATATTTTATTTAAGATTCATATTGAATATTCTTATTATTATTAATATTTTCTCAATGCCAAATTTCAAATTTATATAAGAATTGAATGAATTATACGTCTCAATGGGTAACTGAATAATTTTACTTTTCATTACTTGTTCCATTTGAGTGTTGAAATAATTTGCTATGACTAGACACATACTCTGTGTGTGTGCAAGTATGTTTATATTGAAATATTTATAAGGAAAATATAATACTTTCTATTTTAATTACTTTATCTCTTTAAAGTTGATATAAAATCCTATTTGTGTTTTTAATAGAATAAGTACTTTTATATATTCAAAATCTAGAATTACGCGGCTAGAACTGCATTTACAAAGCCTCAACAAAACTGGTAGTAGTTTGTGCATCGATGTATACATCCGAATACATCCATAGCACTAATTTATTCCTTCTACATGTCTTGACCACTATTACAAAACACTAATAATTCCCATAATTTCTATAAAAAAGACCCAATATAAACACAAAGCGATATAACATTTGACACATATTAAAATGAACTAAAGTTTCCAGCTTCCTTTCATTCCTCCATCTCCTTCCTGCTTGGTCCTGCACTTGCATCTCCTACTTTGTCTCCAGACTACAATTGTTCGATGATCTCTTAAGGAAACCCAACTATAAGCCCTTGCACCTCGATGAAATTTCTATTGCTTGTCAGCGCTGAGTTGGAAGACAACAAGTCTGTCTCCATCTTCACAATTCACATTTCCAACATTGCTTCCACACTTTCGAACTTGACATTAATTCGATCAACATTCGTTGTGCGATCTTTCCCGAGGAGCTCAACATGGTGAGTAAGGAGGTCCATCCTGTCCATGAGCAACTTGAATAGGAACTCAACAACCCTCTTCCACTGGGGGCTTATAACCCTGATATTTTTGTGACTCCATCATGGTATTCTCCCAAACTAGGCTATGCTCACCCCCATGCTCTTCGATTACCACAAAACTGAAATTTGACAGGGGCTACATCCATTTATAGACCAAATTTTCGATCTCTTCCTTCATTCCTACTCATTCCATAATCACTTGTAGATCCTCGATTTGAAGGCCCAGTAAATAGTTTTTCATACGGATGGATTTATCAAACCACCCCTGTAGCCAATTCCCAGGAGAGAGATATGTTGGCCATCGCTTCACCATTAAATTACCTCTGATATATGCAGGCTCAATTCCTTGTTGAGAGGGCAGGGGCACTACTCTCTGTATGAAAATAAACAAAACCGTGTATGACCAAGCAAACTGAATTTCATGATGATTGGCCCAAACTCCATGCATTAATATCATAGATCATTTCCACCATCTTTTTCACCAACTTTCCATGAATTTGTACATCTTGCAACCCTATGGCTGATCGAGGGCGACATTTACTTATCTATCCAACATTTTCTTATGGGATGAGAGTGAGGTCGATTTCCCCTCCATCCGTCTTGCACTCACAGACACCCAAGAGAACCCCATGATTTCCCAAACTCTTAGGTGTGGAATTAAGGTGACGGAGAATGTGAAATAATTCATATTTGTCATTTTTTTTAATTGGAATTTGATTCTTAATACAAGAGTTGATTTTTGTCCCTTTGGATTTGCAATGTTAGGAGAGAATATCCTTAAGGTTAAGAAGGATCTGTCGATCACTTTGATGTTTTTTATCCCCTAAGATAGAGCTAGATTGAAACCTTTCCACGTTGTTAACAATTCAACTTTGTTGTTTGTTTCTACTCCTAATCCTCGTGAGTATTTTGTTTTGACTTGTTCGTCAGGGAAAAAAGTACCCCTCCCACTCCTGATGCTCATGGATTTCCTTTATCTTCTCCATTAAACATCAGAATAACCTCCTCTTGTGATTCTTTCCATCAATCAAATTCTTCCTAACTAAAAGTGAGTTATGGTACCTTCCTCATCTAAGGATGAGGGTTGAAACTTCCAACATGATCCGAAGGAGCCTATATTCCTATCCAACTTCTTTCATTTTCTACTAAATCTTCCCAACCTGAATTGGGAGTTCCCTTTTCTAGCTATGATTCAAAGACAAAAGACACAACTTTATTTTCCACCCAGGAAATTAAGGGGATGGTTCCTTCAAATATGCTTTGATTTATGGAGATCCAAATGATCTAGCATAGAAACATCAGAAGGGCACAAAATACCCTTTTCATGATATTTCCTTACATTGAACCTCGATAGGTCCACTTAATAAACAACTCCTCCCAGCTATATGGAATCTCTATTATTATCACAATCGACTCGAAAGAACATCTCTAGACTGAAGTAGTGAAATGAAAATGGAAGGAAAGATGATTGATTGATTCTTCAACATGTTTGCAAAAAGAAAATCTCGAGGGCCCTTGAATATTTCTACGCCTTAAATTTTCAGCAGTGAGAATGCTTCCATGTGAGAGGGTCCAACAAAATGGTTTAACCTTTGGAATGGCTACATTATCCCATATAGCTTTTCAAATCCTAGCATGTCCAAGAGATGGAATGCTTCTTAACAAAAACCTGTATCCATCCTTGAATGTGAATATTGTTTCTTTGGAGGCTATCCATGATATTACATCTTTTTGTACCACGTGAATTAGAGTGATCCCCTTCAAGAAAGGGATAAAATGCCTAGAGTGATTCCATGACAAAACCATCCTTCCCAACTTCCAAAGTCATCCCATTATGATATATCCCTCAATTTCTTGATCCCATTGTCTTTCACCAATTTAATAATAGGAGATAATTCTTCAGAGGAAAAGATACATTTGGGTAGATATTTTTCCATCCATAAATTTATTCGGGTGCCATTTCCTCCTTTCCAACCCAAATTATCTATGACTAATGAAGTTTCTTTCTTACAAAACCTCTATATTTTGGTGCCTCCCCCCATCCATTGCACCTCTTCTAATCTTACTAGATGTGATTTATGGAAGTATTTTCATATAAAAGCTTCTTTCCACCACTCTTTTTTCTCTTATAGCAATTTACATATCAACATTTCTCCCAAAGCAATGCTGGCCATTAATGGGTCCCTGATTCCCAATCCCCCCACTTCCTTTGGTGATCTGACTATATTCCAGTTAACTAGATGAAACTTCTTTTCATTATTGCTACCCCTTCCAAAGAAAATTTTGAATCATAATACTCATTTGATTTAAGATTTACTTCAGAACTAAAATCCATGAGAAAAGGTAGATAGGAAGAGATGAGAGGACCACCTTTATCAATATTACTTTTCCAGCCAAATTTAACCAGTAAGCTCCCCATCCCATTACTTTCTTTTGTAATTGGATGATTTCCTTCTAGTCCTCCTATACAAGGAAATGGGACGAAACCTGTTAAAATTTGTTGCATTCGACTCTGTGGGGATTAAAGAAAAAAAGGATGAATTTGTGTCGCTACCAATCTTCCCTTTTGTCTTTATCCATTTGAGCATTTGAAGCAAATATTTTTTAATGAGAAGCCAAAAGGAACAATAAAATTTGATAGAAAAACCATCTGGACCTAGAGATTTGTTAGGATCCAACAACCAAATTATTTCTATCACCTCGTCTTCCTCGATTTCTGCTAATAAAGAAGAATTATCCTCGGCCTTTATTTTTAACCTGAATGGAGCTAGAAAATATTCCTTCGAGGAAATACCAACCTCCCTGTTTGTAGAGTATAATGATTGGAAATTCAAAAGGGAATATTTATTAATTTCTTTGAAACTTGAGATAGGGGACTACCTTCAGGAATTATTTCCTTAAACCTATTTTTCAATTATCTTGCTTTGATCTATTAGTGAAAAAAGGAAGTGTTTTGATCCCCAAAATTTAACCATGTACTTCTAGATTTTAGCCTCCATGTCTCTTCTTCCTTTCTGCTTTCCTGGAAGATCTACCTGTTTAGACTTTTCTCCTTTTCTAGACGCTATTCTTCTACTTGTTTATCCTCTGTTATTTTAATATACCTATCCAGATCTTTTAGCGGAGTTTCCTTTTTCTTTCCCTGTGGAACATATACCTCCTTATCCCATTTTTGAAGAGATTGCTTCACTAATTTTATCTTTGATTCCCATACAAAACCTGGAGATCCTACAAACTCGTGTTTCCATGCTTTAATTATCATATAGCTAACACCCTCCTCTGGAAACCATCTTGGACTGTAATGAAAAGGGATCAAGCCAAGATTATCTTTTTTCCCCAACTCGAGCAAGATCAGTCTGTGATCGGTTCTCCAGAGGCGAAAATAAATGAATGTGGATCAATATCTTAGAGAATCCATGAAATATGCAATAGGAAATGATCAAGCCTGACTGTAATATGATGTTGCCTCCCCTTTTATTGGACCAGTATATTTCCCATTTTGAGGTATAACGTATACCAAATCCCATTTTGCCATGAAATATTTGAGATTTCTCGAAAAGGATATTTGATTATATTCCCACATTTTCGTTTGGAAGAGTAGATTGTGGTGTTGAAATCTCCCCTCACAATCCCTTGCTAATGCCAGTTGCCAGATTGGAGAGGGAGAAAATTGTCCCAAAAATCTTGCTTGTCAGCATACAAGATTGGGGCATATACATTAATAACCTTGAAACTTTAATTGGTATTCTTCATTTCTAACTCCAGTCCCAACTAGTTTATATATTTTATGAAATTTACTAAAGTAAATTGATCCTTTCTCCAAAAGGTTCCCAATCCTTGAGAAGCACCTTTGGAAATCTGTACAATACCTTCACAACCTTTCTAGAAAATTTATGACATTTTCATTAACTCTCCTTCTTTGACTTTTTTTTCAGACAAGAGAATAATTTTTTGTTGTTCCTTCTTTACTATATCCTTTATCGAGAGAGCATTAGAGGGTCCTCCAAAACCCCTCATATTCCATGAGAGTAGCTTCATTTGGTGGGAGTCAGAGCTAATTTTGCAGCCCCCTCGTTCAATCCCGCTACACCTTTTTGTCCCATTGTTTTTAATAGATCGAAAATCTAGAGTTGACTTCCCAGCTTCTTATTTTGTTCGGCTTCTGTTTCCCTGATTTCATTTCTAGAATGTTGTCCTTTTTTCTTGGCATTACTTCCCATGTCTTGATCATTATTATCTTCACTACCCTACTGAGACTAAGACATGTTTCTTGTGATAATTTTCCTCAGCCCCTCTTGGGGCTCTAGAGGTCTTTTGTCTTGAGACGAGGGCTAAGCTACTTGATAGAGAATTGGTCGTCCCTCTTGATTAGGTATCTAAGATGATTTATTCTTGGCCTCCATAATATTTTATACTACTTCATTGATCTCATCTTCTTCCATTTATTCTTTCTTTATCATTACTCTAACCTCTTTTGTTGCAGGCTATTACGAAGCCTCACCTTTGAGGGTTTGAAGAATGAAAAAAAAATTGTTGATGTTGAAGGCCCATTATTGGTTTGTGGTTTCCTATTATTCACTGGAACGTTTTTCCCTCCACTCTTTTTTGAGTTTGCCACTACCTGACTTGATCATATTGACCAAATTGGTGTTTCTCTAGAACTTCAGGTTAGGCTTTCTTACATTCTCTCGCAAAGTGTCTGTACTCATGACAAAATTTCCACTTAAAATGGATTTTCTTGTAATCAAGGATCTATTAATGCTTAAAATTTCCCATGGTTAAGAAGATCTCGATTGGGAGCCCTTATCAAGATCAAAATCCAGACAAATCTTGGCACATACAAATTGGCCACCCTTGGGCTTTGCTATATCGATGTAATTATTGACCCCATTTCCTATTTCCCTTAGGAAATCATCACTCCAACAAGATAGAAAGAGATGTGGGAGCTTTACCCAGACCAAAACTGCAGTGGGAATATCCTCTACATGGTCAAAATCAAATTTGCATATATTGAGATACATTTCATGGCTTCAAAAAAATTACGACCGATTTTTACTCCTCCTTGTATTTGAATAGAAAGGTGAAAAATCCATTACCCACGGAAAAGATCCCTAGGTTTCCTTTTATTTTATCCTTCTAGTTATTATCTACCTAGAACTCCATTGATTTGGGGAGGGCCACATTCCAGTGAATTTACCAACCAAAGCCCTCTCTGAATATGTAAGAGTCGATTTGTAAAACATCAGGGGAAATGACATTGAAGGAACTAATTCCATCCTCTTCACAAAAGTTGAAGAGTTTGAGTTTGACCTCTACTTTTACGATAAGGAAGAAAGGAGAACTTGAAAGGCAGCTACCATGTCTTGGGAGGGGGAGAGGCCCCTCCGGGGGAGTCATGGCTACTGAGAGTAGAGGGATGACTGAATCAGAGGTGTTATTCAACTAAGGTTTTGAAGTAGAGGTGACAGTTATGGCTAGTTTAGTTCGAGTAGCTCATATGCAGTTCTTATAAAATCCAAATTTTATTCAAGGAACAAAATTGCATTTTGCAAGTGCTAAAATAAAATCGATCATGTCAACCAAAGGTTGGAACCCAAAAAGGAAAATCAATAGGTCTATGTGTAATAAAGAAACACATAGCCTACCCCTCTCTACCTTTCTTCTTCTCAAATTTTCGGTAGACTCCTTGTGAGGGAGAAACATTTACAATTTCTAAATGAATTTCACCCACCTTCAAAGAGACTTCCTTTTATAAATCTGAACACTCAAAGACGTGGGATTGTTTCACTCTACCCTCCTCCAATTGAGGGGGCGATTTCACCACGCGTTGCACTATAATCTTTGATTTTTTTAGCATTTCTCTGGCTTTGGACCATTGTCCCTGTTGGGTCCTTCATTTTTTTCTTTTGGAAAAACATGGAGAACATAAGTTTTAGAGGAAAAATGGATAAAGCCATCAGAAGCACGTCATCGGAAATTTAAATGCGACAGAGAATTAAAACATTGGGACTAACGCAACTAGAAAACAAGGAAGCATGCCCGGGGAAACAAGAAAGTGGGGTTAGTTTTGAAGGAATCAAAAGGAAAAAGGAAAAGGTACCTGGATATTTTCAAAGAAGACCAAATCAAAGGTGAGATCAAGAAACCTCCTCGAAGACCAGATCAAGCTAGTGAGCCTATAAAGGAAGGTAGAGAGGAATGAATCAAGTATCTTTTTGCCACATATTGAGCTTTTATTCTATTTTTTTACTGTTAGTAGTTGTTGTATAACTTTGTATCTGTGCAAAAGTTCTAATCTACGTGTTGCATAATCTGATGTAATACATGATTTAAGAATGTCCCACATGTAGGTTATTTGATCTATGATGTAATGGTTGGAAATATTAATATAAATGGAGTTTTGAGAAGTTTTGTGTCATTGATTTAATGGATGCATAGTCCTCTTTAAAAAATTTCATAATTCCCCTTTTAATAAATGATGTCTTTTTGTATTGTTTTTTGAATGCATGTCTTAGTATATTTGTGTGGATAATAAAATGTTAATGGCACAAATAATGCTATGATGATAAGCTAGATCCCTTAATCATTTTAATGGTTTTGGTCGCCTTGTGTGAGACGCTCTTTTGTTAAAAGGGAGTGAAAATTTCAGCGATAAGCTATACTACGACAACCTCTTTTGTTGGAAACTTAGGTTGAGTCCTAGGTCACTATCACTTTGAAATTTTCCACCAACATTCCCGCCTACTCTTCACCTCCATTTTCTAGTGTGCCTTATTGTTCATGAACTTCCACATTCATATGATTCTCCATAATCTCCTCTTCCTCATCTTATGAGAGGTACAAATATAGAACCTACCATCCCTTTGGTTTTTTGGGATGCTTCTTTTTCCTATGGCTTGTGGATAGGTGTTTTGTAAATGTCCAGTTTGGAAACAAATGTGACACCTGAAATCCATGTTCTCAAAATCTAGTGGCTGGGTTCAGTGAAATCTATTATGAATCAAGTGGATATGATCTTTGTAAGAAGAGCTTCGGCGTAAATCACATATAGAAAGACCTTTGTCGACGCGTTTCGAACCAACTAGTGTGGTTCATCGTCAAGACAAGTTGAGGAAACAGATCTGGCCTAGCATGCTAAATAGACTGAGAAGAGACTCCAACGGCTGAATAACGGCTAATTTTGACTCTAGGACACAGGTCAAATTTATTTTATTTATTAAAATTATTAATTTTTAATATTAGATTATTAATATATTTGTCTATTTCTAGAAATAAGTAAATTAGGTAAAAATAGATGAGGCGAATAGTATCAAAGTAATTTTATTTCTTTAATTAGAATGATTAACATTAGGTTGTTAATATCAAATAATTCTAATGGTTATTAAAATTATTATTGATTGATGTTTTCTTTTGAGGAAATAATTTAAATTAGGTAAATATATACATAAAAACATAAAAATAATTTATTTAATTATATATACTATTGTTAAATTTTATATATACATATAATTTAATTAAAATAATAATATTAGGTTGTTAGGATAAAAATAAATAA
>APFE031615834.1:0-40021 GCA_000404065.3 Pinus taeda
AAATTTTTGGACAAAATTATTTTCTTGTCTTGGTACTCAGTTAGCTCATAGCTCATCTTATCATCCTCAATCTGATGGGAAAACTGAGATAGAAAACAAATGTTTGGAAGGATATCTTCATTGCTTTGTATTTGATAAATAGAGACAATGGGCCAAATGGTTGCCTCTGGCTGAATGGTGGTTTAACACTTCCTTCCATACAGCAACAAAGATGACCATGGAAAATTTTAGGGGCTAATGTTCGCCCAGTGGGCTAATTTTCCATGATTTTTCCAAAAAACAATTCGCCAATTTCCAATTTTTATAAAAGATGATTCGCCCAAATTTTAGAATATAAAATTATTTTACCTTCAAAATCGCCAACATTATATAGTGGCTATATGATAATTCATTATAAATTTGAATAATTTTACAAATATATCATTGAAAAATTTATAGTTTGCATATTAGGGATTAGTGAGATTCGCCAATGTTTCTAAACTTCAAGAAAATTTTCCATCCTTAAAATTTTCCTTGACTGTTACATCAGCTACAGCGGATTTGTCAGCGAGACAGTTGGTTTCAAATTCTGCAATATGTCAAGGGATAGATAATTGCCAATCTATTCGTAATCCTCAATCTGAAGTGATTGGGCATGGCACATTAAATTCTAGTGGTGATGGAAGAGCTAGTTTGCCTTCTCCGGAAGTAAAACAAGGCTCCATAAGGTCAGGTTTAACTGTTACCACATCCAGTGACCTAGCCCTTGCAGGTACAAAATTTGGTTCAGAAGTAACACAGTCCAGATTACTTGAAATGGTCTCAAGAAATAGCACACTCATGCATGGGGCCTCATTAAAGCAGGCTGATGGTTCAAGGTCCATTGCCAGTCTTCAGGTAATGAAATCTGAAAATATGACAAATGACAGTGATGCGTGTGGTGTTGCCAGAAAAGCAAGTGATGCATCAAAACGCGGGTGCAGTTCTCCTGGTACAAATATTGCAATCACCATAGTAAGCTCTTCTCTATGCAACTATCAAGCTGGATCGAGAGTTTTGCAGGGACATCAAGTCGCAAGTAGTCAAGAACATCCTAAGCAGGACTTAAATGGTTTAGCTAATTTACTGCATGGCAAGATGCTAGCATTACATCAAAGAGGTTCTAATCTATCTGCAAATACCCCAGTGTTGGTGCATTCATCAGTCTCATCAGCAGGGCCATCTATAAAACGAAATGATGCCACAGTGCAGGCATGGATACAATCACAAAATGCACACCTGGCAGATGCAGATGCTACTTCTAGAGTCAGGTTACAGGATGCGCCGAATCCTCATATGGAGCAGCTAAGAAATCGATCAATTTCAACGTATCTCATCAGGTGGAAGTACTTACCAGCAGAGGATTCCACATGGGACGACAAGAATTTTATACAGAAGCATTAAGAACTACTCAAGCGTTGAGGACAACACTTTTGGAAGGAGAGGGGCATGTTAGGCCCCTATACTACTAGTGTCCCCCCTTATTGTTATTAGTACAAACCACTTATTATATTGATGTACCCAGTAGTGCCCTATTTTACTATTGTGCCCCATAGAAGTCCACTATTATTATTATTGTGCCCTTTGCATTATTATTGTTATGTCAGCTCTGATTATGTTTTGAGCCCTTAGACTCCTATATTAGAAGGAGTTCTTTTCATTTGTATCATCCAAGAATTGTTCATTTATGTAATGTAAAGAAGGTTGCCCCCTCGAAGAGGCTGAATTCTAAGGCGTTGATCTATCTTTTCTATCTTTTCTTGAGCTGGTTTCATAACATCCCGCGTTTAGGTGTCCAGGCTTCACAACAACCTCAAAATCATATTCTTGGAACAATAAGAGCCACCTACATATTCGCCCCCCCAACATAGGCTTATTGACCAAGTATTTCAACGTGGACTTATCTGTATACATCTTGAAGTGTCCACCTAGCAAATAGTGCCAATATTTTTGGAGCGCGTACACCATAGCCAATCCCTCGCATTCAGTTGTGGAATAGTTCTTTTCTGCTTTAGAAAATCTGCGACTCTCGAATATGATAGCGTGATCCAAGCCCTCTCCACCCTCTTGTGTTAGTACCACTCCCAACGCTATACATGACGCGTCAACATGGGCATGAAACTCCTCATCCCATTTCAGGAAGACCAGGATTGGCGCAGAGGCCAATTTTTCTTTTAGTACATCCAGGCTCTTCATGTAGTCATCATTCCAGCAAAACGTGACATCCTTTTTCAACAGCTTCTCCATCGGCGAGGTGATCTGGGAATATCTTTTGATGAACTTCCTATAATACCCCATATGTCCCAAGGTAGTGCGTAGCTGTTTGACACTTCGCGGTGCTTCCAAATTCAGAATCACTACAATCTTCATGGGGTCTAGCATCAGTTCCTATTTGCAAACCACATGTCCTAATAGGTTCCAAAAGGGAACAAGGAATGTACACTTCTTGAGGTTAAGTGTGATTTGGTTTCATCGGCAGGTATCTAGCATCAAACGCAAGCTCGCTACATGGTGCTTAACCAATCCAAATACATTCCAATCATCCCGATAAACCTCCAGGAACTTGTGGATATATTCCTTGAATGTTGCAACAACTATGCGCGAAAATATGGATGGCACATTCTTCAATCCAAATAGCATAACAATGTATTGAAATCAGCACCACTCAGTGATGAAGGTGGTCTTGCTCCTATCTTCCATTGTGATTTTCATCTAGTGGTACCCTGAGAACCCATCAGTAAAAGAATATGCTTCTTGCCCACCAACATTTTCCAATACTTCATCTATGAACGGAGTTGGGCATGGGTCATGCACACACGGATATTTCAACTTTATGAGATCCATGCATATTCTTATCTTGCCCTTTTACTTCTTTTCCTGCACCACCATAGGACTTACCCAATCAGATTCTTCCACTGGCTCAATGATTCATGTTGTGAGCATCATGTCTAGTTCTATGCAGACCTTCTCCTTGTACTTCAGATTCAAGCGGTAAGGCCTTTGCTTAACGGGCTTCACGTCAGGCTTTAATGTGATCCACATCATTCCTAAATCTCTTATGATTCCTTTTAAGTCAATGATCTTAGTCGAGAATAGGCCCTGGTACTTACAGAGTAGATCAGCGACCTTATCCATCGTTGCATCATCCCAGTAGTTGCCAAGTGTTGCATACTTGGGTTCAGCTTCCGTACCAATGTTCACCTGCTTTGTTTTTACCAGCGCTGTTATGTCAGGTTCTTCAATCAACGACCCTTGAACCTCGTGATAGCCTTCAGTTTCAGGAATGCTAACTTTTTGCAGATCCTCGTCATCTTCTTCAGTTTTTACATTATAACACTCTAGCACATAGCTTAGCTGCGTTGCCCATTCTGGATGAATCAATTCTATTGGCTCCTGGGGTGTTTTAAAAAAAGCTTCTTTTACTGCTTACAATGCGTCATCAACAGTATCCCACCAACGATCCTCAAACGTGAAGGTTAACAAGAACCCTTCATGCAAGATATCCCATTCACTTCTCCCATGGCAGAGCTCCATCTCTATATACCAGTTCATGGGTATAACATCTAGGGTATGACAGAACAGGTGCACCCACTCAAGTTGCATCTCTTCCCCATAGACCTTTGTCCACTTGGAAAAGTGCGCGTGCGGATCATACTGTCCATCATACTTGTCTTTTAATCGCATCTGAGGCTTCCCAAACCACATCCGTATCATTCTCCTGCATTCATGCCAGTCTTCAAAGCTTCCTTGGTGCATGCCCCACCACATTGCGGGTGTAGCACACAGTACCGATTTCAAAGCCTCGAAACGTTGATGTTCCAACACTTCTCTTTTGAATATGTTTAGGAAGGCATCCACCTCACTTATCACATCATATGTAGGCAGATCCCTTACCTCTCTCGATACGTAGCGCAATGATCTCGTCATCATGTTACAATTCAATGTGGTTACCTCGTGTAACCGGTTCTGCCATCGCTCTATATCCTCATCAGAATCCAATGTACAGGAGCTTTCGCGCTGCCATGAGATTCGTCCATCAGCGTTGGGATTCACCTAGTCTTGCTCTCACGTGATTATCTTATAGATGCAGTCCAAGTCGTCGCTGCTTTCATAGTCATGCACTGGCTTCATGTAGCGTGATCCTTCTGCATGGTCCAATGTTACTACTAGGCGCAGAGAATTTTTCTCAAAAATCATCTTACGCTTCTTCAGATTTATCACCCCATTCATGTTAGTGGCCCAATATATCCCTAATAGCAGAGGGTAGGTATTTCTATCATCAAAAATCTCTATCACTTCAAATCTACCAGCATGCTTTCTCCTTCAATATTCCTAATAATCCCGTGCAATCTTCCCATCGGTAGGATCTTTTCTTGGTTCGCCATTCGTAGTTGGATAGGAGACCATTGCAGCATAGGCCTTCCCATGCGCTCCCATGTTTGCTTCGGAAGAACGTTCGCATCTGATCCTACGTCCATAATCACTTGATCCATCTCATATTCCCTAATCTGTGTCGTCAACCTCATTTCTCTTCTCGTCCTTGTCACGTGCTTTCCAACCTTCCCGACTACGCCTTGTTCTGTTGGCATGGTCCCAGCGCATCTATTTATGAGTTCCTGCAATCCCTTTATAGCCTTGCTATCGCACAAAAGTTTCATGCATGTTTCTAGGAATGTTGCAAGCATTAACGAGTCCATGTCTGGCTCTGGTCTATCTTTGCTTCCTAAAGTGGAGGCATCAGCAAAGCTCTTCCTAGCTTCCATGAAGGTTTCCTTAGCATGCTCCAAATCAAACTTTGGTTCTTTCGTCGGAGCCTTGCGAACCCAAGTACTATCTTTAGGCTACTTGCCTTTATCATCCCCTATCGTAATTCCACTTCGGAGCACAATTTTCACATTAGGGTCTTCCTCGCGCGGCTCAGACCTCTTCATTTGCAGGTTCTAAGTCTGGGGAGGTTGGAGTGCTCCCTTGTCATGCAACCACGCTATCATTGTGGCACAATCCTCCATCTCATGATCAAACAATGTACAATACAAGCATGAAAGACGTGTCAGATTCATATAAGCACGGGCATAATTTCCTAGCCCTCTACAATTGTAACATGTCAGCTATTCGTGACCTCTTGTAGGTCCTCCTCCACCTCGGCCTCATCTGCGCCACTAAATTCTAGTTCGCGCCATCCCTGCATTCTAGTCAAGGGGCCGTGTTTCAGCCTGAACTCTATACGTGGGAGTCCTATCCATCATTAGTTAATAACTTCTACAGGTGCACTCATCATGTCCCACTGATCTACAAAAATTACAAAACAACTATTGTGAATTCTACGTGTACTTCTGCAACAAATGGTAGTTATTCGTAGCATGCTTTCCTCCTATTTGATCAATCGCACACCACAATGCAGGTGTTGTGTTGGGTCCTACTTGTGCCTTTGGTCTCAATGGCATTGGTCCTCCTCCCGTGAGGTGATTCATGAACACTGGGCAATGGTCCTTGTCATGAACTTGACCCTTACATTTAACACACCATACCTTGTCGCGCACTTCTGGGCAAGTTGTCATATCTTGTTTTTGACTCTGCATCTCAAGGCACAAGTTTTTAAAGTGCACCTGGATCTACTGAACTCCCAGGTTAGGATCCTGTATCAGGGCTTCATGCAGTGTCATCGTGATATCCAAGGCGTCGACCTGATTTGTTAGCCTCTATTGTGACAGAGTGTTCCTTAAATGTGGTGTTAGCCATGCTACAAACCATTTGTGGTGTTGTCCATCTATCAAACTCATAGTAGGTTTGCCAATTGTGCATTTCAGTCTTTGATCCAACTCCCAAGGAATCTAACCTGGTAGCATCATGATCTCCTTGAACCTAATGATTGACTATGCCTCTGACTTCGGCCTGCTAATTTCTTTGTTCAGCACAGTTTGGATATTTGCGATCCCTGCATTCGGATTGTCATTAGAATGCTTAATATACCAGGTTAGTGCGCGATCCTACAGAGCGCTGACCAATGTTTCTTTCTTTATATTGTCATCTGTAACTCCTTGCGCTTCCCATAAAACTTTTATCACGAACCAAAACTAGTCCGGATCTTCATTTTTGAACCCCTTAAACATCGACAACTTTATCGCAGTTTCCATATTGACTCGTGGTGGTGGCAGAGGTGGTATGGGCAGAGATGGTGGTGAAGACAATAAAACTGGTGGTGGTGTGGGTGGGGGTGGTATGCGGATAATCCTCTGCCTTATCAAAATGATCGAACATGTTGGTGAGATCTTCACGACCTATTCCTCATCCCTCATGGAGATGAAATAAAGGGGTTAGTTTCTAGTTCTGCACTACCTTCATTTCTGTAAATTCTCCCACTTCATGTAGCCTCAAACATCAATGTATTCACATAATCCATTTTTCACACAGTAGCATATTAATCCAAGTTTTCAGAGACTTAATGTACTTACCTCACAGTCCTTTGAGGAAGCGTCATTCTACCTCATTATAGCTGACTGAAATATCTACCACGAATTCAATGATGAATCCTCCTATAATTCGATCAAGCGAGTGATCAACAGTGTGCGCTTATCCTCCAATGCTTCCAATCTGCACACCAACTCTGGGGTCCACACAATAGGTTTGTCAAGCTTGCACCTTCCTTGCCTATCTGCTAGCTTCGCAATCCACTCGTATATCTCAATAGGGAATGATGCGAAGAAAACTTCATGGATCTTTGTGTACAGGTAGTAGTCTAACCACTCTTCTTTTGATAGTCATGGATTCCTGTTCTCCTGTGCCGCAAACTCGTGAATCTTCCTATCCAACTAATCTTCAATTTCTTTCTTAGTTGCATTCCAGTGATATGACATCAAACATCTCTATGTAGATCCCAGTCCCAGTAAGGAAAGCATTTGTTGGCTTGTAGGGGCCTACCCTAGGTTCAGAGTTAATTAGCCAAACAAATCCCTATACTACTGGCCCTTTTGGCAATAGTATGTAAAGCGTAGACTAAGGTCTCACCCAAAGTAGTACGCGGGGGTGCTAGAACTATGGTTCCACATCCTTGAGATGTCTGAGTGGTTGATTTGGTCCAACTAAGAGTCCCTTCATGCAGGTTACTTCACGCACTTCCCTGACCATTTCATCCTGATATATTCACCTTCGCACATCCCTAAAAAAGGGATGTGGGTCTTTCACGTTGTTGGAGCAGTGATCTATATTGTTTCCCTAAGTCACACCTGAGATATTTACCTATCTTCCTATAACAATTAGTTATATTCGCGTAAAAAAGATATATTATATTATATTTACTTATTCAGCCTATTCATATGAGTTCATGCAATAAATAAATAGTAAAATTGCAATTCATACCCAATAATACCTAAAACAGGAAAAAATACACAGAAATATGGTACAACTTCTCCTTTATTAATCCTTCCCATGGTTACAGACTCGACCTGCCTTGCGCACTCAACTGCAGAGGTCCGCTCACTCGGTTGCCTCTGCACACTCAGCTACAGAGCCTTCTCCTACTCGACGACCCAAAGACACAACTTACACTTCAACTCAATGCCTCTATTCCTTCTTTTACATCCATAGATTCCTTTCTTACACTTAGAGCCTCGCTCTATTTACACAATCCCATGATCCACGACCATGGGTAGATCTTTCAAACTGACATTACATCATAAAAACAAGGGCAGACAACCCTATGACTTTATTATGACTTCATGCTCCATGCCCACAACTCGCGGAGTCTTTACAATGGAATTAGTCAAAACTTGGGCTTTAAGCCCCAAAACATGCCTTGGGGGGATTCCATGCCCAACACAACTCAATGTGGTTACTTCATGTAACCAATTCTACTAGTGCTCTAATTCTTCATGAGATTTTGAGGTGCAAGAACTCTCCCGCTCCCATGTAATTCATCCATCCACTGTTGGATTCACCCAATCTTGGTCTTGCACTGTTATCTTATAGATACAGTCCAAATCGTCATCGCTCTCATAATCGTGGACTGGTTCAGTATAGCGCAATCCTTCAACAGGATCTAGGGGCACTATTATGCATAGCAGTTTCTTCTCAAATATCATCTTTCGCTTCTTTAGGTTGATTACATCGTTCATATCAGTAACCCAATCAATGCCAAGGAGCGAAGGGTAGGGGTTGCTATCATCCACAATTCCTATTACTTCAAAGTCAGCCAGTGCGCTCACGCCATTAATATCTATAGTCACCCCTTGCATCCACCCGATGGGGATGATTTCCTATTGATTTTCCATCCTTAACTAAATCGGAGACTAATGTAGCATGGGTCTTCCCATCCATTCCCAAGTCTTATTCAGTAGGATGTTCGTGTCTAACCCCAGATCCAAAATAACTTGATCCATTCCATATTCTCCTATCTGCGTGGTCAACCTCATCTCTCGTCCTGTCCTTGTTTTATGCTTTCCAATCTTTCGTACCACACGTGGTTCACCCGTAGTGTTTTTGGTGCATTTATTTATAAGCTCCTATAATCCCTTCACAACCTTGCTATCATGCAGCAACTTCATCCAGGTTTCCAGAAAGGTTGTAAGCATAGAAGGGTCCATTTCTTGATAAGGCTTATCCTTACTCCCTGAGGTGGAGGCCTCAGTGAAGATCTTCTTCACTTCCATGAAAATTTCACGTGCGTGCTCCAAATTGAAGTCAGCCTCCTTCGCCGGAGCTTTACAAACCCATGCGTTGTCTTTGAGTTGTTTCCCGTCATCATCTCTTGTTGCAATTCCACTTCAGAGCACTATATTCACATTGAGATCCTGTTCACGAGGCTTATACCTCATCATCTACAAGTTCTAAGTTGGTTAAGGTGGTAGCGCCCCTTTGTCACGTATCCTTGCTATCAGCATAGGATAGTCCTCCATGTCATGATCAAATAGAGTGAAATATTTGCATGATGGATGCGTTGCGTTAGTGAAATTATGGGTGTAATGTCCTAGTCCTCCACAATTATAGAAAATCAGTTGTCCTCGACCTCTGTTAGGTCCTCCTCCACCTTAGCCTCATCCGTGCCCCTGAAAGCCTGTTCGTGCCAACCCTACGCTCTGGTTACGGGGCCGCATTTATGCTTGAACCATATAAGCGGGTGTTCTATCCATCATCAATTCATAACTTCTGTAGTTATGCTCATCATGCCCTACCGACCTACAGAAGTTGCAAAACAATTATTGTGGGGTTTGTACAAACTTTTGCAGCAAATGACAGTTATTCATCATATGTTTTCCTACTACCTGATGTATAGCACACCACAACATAGGCCCTGCGCTTGGTCCTGTTTGAGCTTTCAGCCTCACAGGCATCGGTCCCCGTCCTGCAATGTAATTCACAAAGACCATGAAATGGTCCTTATCATGTGCCTGACCCTTGCATTTTAGGCACCGTACCTCTCCATGCACCTCCGGTCGAACTCTCCTGTCCTACTTCAAGCTCTGTATTTCAATGAAAATATTTTGCAACTCTGCATGGATCTACTAAACCCCCAGATTTGGATCCTGCATCAATGTTTCATGTAGTCTCATTACAATCTCCAAGGCCTCTTCCTGAGTTGTTATCTTCTCTTGTGACAACGCAAACCCTAGGTGTAGCAGGAGCGAAGCCACGAACCATTCACGGTGTTTTCCATCTGTTAAGTTCATATTAACTTCACAAATTTTACACTTCAATCTCTAATCTAATTCCCAAGTTGTCTCACCTGGTTTCATCATGATTTCCTTGAACCTCACAATCGATTTTGCCTCGAGTTTAGGCCTAATGAATTCTTTATTCAGTGCAGTCTGGATGTCTGCCAACCCAGCATTTGGCTTATCATTAGAGTACTTGATGTACTAGGTTACCATGCTATCCTGCAAAGCACTAACCAGTGTTGCCTTCTTCATGTCATCATCTGTAATGCCTTGAGCTTCCCATATAGCTTTCACGATGAACCAGAACTGGTCAGGGTCTGCATTTCCCAAGCCTTTAAACAAAGGTAGCTTCAATGAATTTTCAATGCTGAACTATAGCAGAGGTGGAGGTGGTATGGGTGAAGTCACAGGTGATGGTGGTGAAGTTGGAGGTGGTGTGGGTGGAGGTGGTAGTCATGGGAATCCTTATACTATTAACTAGATAACACTTCGTGAAGAATCCTACGCTACTCCCTCTTCATCACCCAATGGAGGTGAAACCAATGGACTATATTCGAGACCCTTTCTTCCTTCATTCCTGTAATTTTTTCTTCTTCGCATAGCTCTGAACATCGAGGTCATTGCATAACCCATATTTTGCACAATAACATCTTAATCCTGGTATTCAAAGACTTCAAGTACCTACCTCGCAATCCTTTGAAAAAACATCACTCCGCCTCATTGTAGATGACTGAGGTATCGACCGCAAATTCAGTCACAAATCCTCCTATGATGTGATCGAGCCAATGATCGACAACACGGGCGACCTTATCCTCAGAGGCTTCCAATCTCTATACTAACTCCAGGGTCCAGGCAATAGGATTATTAAGTCTCCACCTTCCTTGGCTATCCACTAGCTTTGCGATCCACTCGTATAACTCAACCAGAAACGAATAGAAAACGATCGCATGGATCTCTGTGTATAGATACCTATCCAACCACTGTTCCTTTTTGAGTCATGGAATTCTGTTTTTCTGCACCGCGAATTTGTGGATCTTCCTATAAAACCAGTCTCTGATCTCTTTCTTATTTGGATTCTAGTGATACGACATCACACATCTCTTATGCACATTCTGATGCCAGCAACAGAACCATTTGTTGGCTTGGTGGGGTCTGACCTAGGTTCAACGTTAGTTAGGAAAACAAATCCCTACACTACTGGCCCTTTCGGCATCATCCCGCAGAGTGTGGACCATAGTCTCACCTGAAGCGATATGGGGGGATGCTGGAACCAAGTTTCTGCACCCTGAGATGGTTGTGATGTCGGTCTATTCCTCCTATTCCTAATTTCGTGCATGTCGTTAAGTTCTAGGGCTTTGTCTGCCTAGCCCTTTATTCCACTCTACAGTACCTCCGCGAAGAGGTACAATTGGCCTTCACACAGCCCTAACGTGTGGTTCAGGTACTTTCATGATGCTAAAGCAGTGTATAGAACAAGTTTCCAAGTTATCCTTAAGTGTCTTACTTATCTTATTAGACAACCACAGTTAGCACCATGTAATTAGATATCCTTAATTGCATCCAATTATCCAACGTAATTACATACATTCGTGCATCACATAAACATTATAAATGAAATTCATACACAATATGACAAGATGCATTAACAGGAAATAAGACACAGAATTTGTAGAATTCTTCTCTTTATTGATATCTTCAAATTATTACAGACTCTAACCACCCTACACACACAGCTATAGGGGTCTGCACACTCAGCTGTAGACTTCTACCCTAGGCCTCTACGTGCTCAGCTGAAGAGCCTCTACCTACACTAAGACCTCAAAACTTAGAATTTCTTCCCTATCGCTCAAGACTTCTTCTCCTTCTTTGGACTCATCTCAACTACTTAGAGCTTACTTAGCTCTTTTTATACAATCCCATGGTCTGTGGACCATTGGTAGATCATTATAGCCAAAATTTCTTTACAAAATTAAGGGTGGACAACCCTTTATGACTCATGACATCTTTGCACTCCGCGACCACAAAATGTGGAGACTTTACAACTTTAGTACAAAATTCGACCCAAAACATGGGCTTTTAGCCCCAAAATTGTCCCTGGGGGATCCCATTCCCAACATCTTCCCTCAACGATCATGATTTGAGGAAAACCCCTTATGTAGCTCCAAAAAGACAGAATTCCATTTTCTCATAAGCTTTAGAGTTTAATGTACTTGAACTAGCATTTGATCATTTTTGCAAGTGTAGGATTTAATTGCCATCCCTCCCATCTCCAGTCTTACAGTAGATCTCATCCATGATTCCACTTTATTCAGCAATTTTCCTCATGCATGAAGTAGACAACTAGTTCACTAAATTCTTCTTTTCTAGCTTGTTAGAATTCTTCTTGTTTACAGGAATTTTTGGCAATTATAAATGTTTGATGTAGAGTAGGTGCTTCAAAAATCTAAAGAGATCTCATAGCAGGTAACCACCTTCCAACTTCATCCATCCATAATCATTCCTTGCTTTCACCAAGATTTTCACCAATCTCATCATTTTACATAGAAATTCCTCCAAGCATGTTGAGCGAATCCAACCATCTCCTAACCTTGGTTTTGAGTTCTGAGTGATCATAGGCATTTTCTCACTCCATTCCACCCATCCACCACCTTCCCTAAGACTTCCATCACATCCAACAACCATCTTTTTTCTCTCGACTGTATCCTATAGAAATATAGGGAATCTTGTAGGTTTCTAGTACATCCTGTAGGTTTTCCTGTAGTGGCTTGTTTTGAGGCAAAATTGAGGGAAAAACTCTAGGAAGCCACACTAGGTCATCCAAGGGTCTCCCAAACCTTCCAATCATCACCTAAACCTCCCAACCATCCACCATCATCACTAAGCCACCTATCACATCACCAAAAAAGTTTAGGGTTTACACTTGATTTTCTAGAAAAAGAATAAAAATAACAAAACATATTTATTCCAGTCCTTTACATGCACAATAGTGATGTTTGATGTCTTGAATTGCCATGCTTTATATAGTAGCATTTCATACATCTTGGCTTGGAATTCTTGTAAAGCATAATTTTTCAGCTATTAGTTAGAGAATGGTGTGTTTTTAGCATAGGATTTCAGTCATTTTCCTTATTTGTAGTAGACAAGCTTTCTCTGAGAGTATATTTCTCTTTCTTTCATTAGAAATCAAGATTCTTCTGAATCCATAGAAGTCTGGCTTGAAATCCCTAGTGGTCTCTAGCCAGCTAAACAGTGACAATAGGTGGAACCATCACTTTTACTTGTGTTTACAACACTATCACCTCCAACTTTGTACAAACCCCGAGTTCATAAAGTAAAGTTGGTAGCTCCAAGAGTTGCAACATTCTTGCTACAATATTGGTGCTCATGAAGATTTTAGGTCCATAGGATCAACATGATAGAGAAAGAGAATTGAAAGATGGAGCATGGTGACAGGGGGAGCATAATGGTTTTCTTTGACGTTGATGCCAAAGAGGGAGAGATGAAATCAAACAATAAAGGGGGAGTGATCTAATGATTATGCATAAGAACAACACCAACAGAAAATACCATAATAGTTGAAACTAATAAAGAGTTGTGCATTTCAGGGGGAGTACTTAAAAGACTTATGATATTGAAAAAGGTGCTATTTTTAGAGAAAAGGTGTTTTGATTTTGGTGTTTCCATCAATGCCAAAGGGGGAGAATGTTGAAATATATTACCATTGATGGAAATAGGGTAATTAAAAAAAAAGTGCTAATTGTAGACAAGAGGCAACACAAGTGCAAAGAAGGTCTTAGGGAGCAGATTGATGGAGCAACATGAAAAAATGGTAGAAAATGGAGCATAGGCTTTAGAGCCAATTCTGGAGTAGGAGGTCATGTCAGATGTTAGTGTAAGCAACCCATATGGATAGAGCCTTGAAAGAGATTTCCAAAGGTATATGGAGGTCTTGAAAAATACATCCTGGATAAAAAATTAGAGAAAATCAAAGCTCTATGACCCCAAAGTCAAATAACATGGTTAAAGGTGTTTATAAGAGCCTTTGGCACATAGCCAATGATGGCACAAGTGCCAAACCTAGTGTTGGAGCCTCTACATGAAGCTTTGGGCTTAAGTCAATGCCACAACAATGACGAATAATTTTCATATTGGTCATAAGTGGAGCCTGCCTAACAGCCTAGCCCAGAGGCATTACCGTCAAGAAAAACCCTTTGGCGCACAAAGGGATGGACATAGAAGAAATTTTCGGGCCACGTGACAGCTTTCTCGAGGACACTACAGATAATCCATTAGATGTGCTCTATGTTCTTGGAAGTAGTTTCTCACACAACTAATTGTGTAGATTAATGACAAAGAGCTACTCCGAGGGCACCCCTCCCAAAACCACAATCGCTCAGGAGTGGTTCCAGAGACTAAAGGCTTGAACCTAATAGTTTTCAGAAAAACAAAATAACAAAGGAAATAGTTGCAAAAAGATGCCTCAGAGGACCTCTTCTCTCTCCTCCAGAAAGAGAGATTGTGCCTCATGATTAGCTAGAATGATAACAAAGGATGATGTTAGCATGAGCCAATAGGAGGTGGACTTCTGGAAGGAAAATTTGGCGTTTTTGGGCACCCAAGCAACCCTTTTCCATGTGACATGTGTCACCACCCAAAGGAGAACAGGTGGCAATAGTGATGTCATCACAATGGAATAAGCCAAGAAGATTTAAAATGGTGCACAAGAGGTTTTGTTTGGCAGCAGGTATCAGGACACATTAGCCTATTGAAAGTAGATGTAGCCAATTCAAAAGGTGTTGGAAGTACCCATAGGAAAACTCTTCCTGTAGGCATTTCCCCAACGATATTTTTGTATGCATTTTGTGGTAGCATGAGGTAGAAAGGACCGAGCCACAGAGGCAGAGTGACAACTAATAGACAAAACGTTGAGCAGTCCCCATGGACATGTCAACCTGGCGACAAGACCCTAATGGGTTAAAGGGATCTCTCGCCTTAGAGCTCAACATAGGTTCCATGTAGTAGTGGAGGACTAGGGGCATGGTGGAAATAGAACGTGGGGCCTACCCGAATCCTAGGATCCCTTAACGTTTAAATAATTAAATTAAATAGAAAAGTCGAGATCGAGAGCTATGGGCTAAGTGCACACACCATGCCTTATGCTAGAAGGAGTGGCCATGGGCATGACAGTTGAAAAGAGTCATGGAGGCTCTTGGAAGAAGCTAAGCATTGTTCCTTATTCACCTTGCGTAGAGGTATGACCAACGATGCGGAGCCATTAACAAAAAAAAAAGCCCCCGTAGGGTTCAAAAGGGCTAAGTGCCCAATAGCTTAGGCTGTGGTCGTAGAGACCGATCCTATGGTGAAAAGTAGGTAAAGGGGAGAAAGGAAAGGGGCTTAAATAAAAAAGGAAAAATTTCCACTTAAGAGCTAGTTTTGGCAGTTAAGTCAAAATAGAACTGTGTTTAAAATTAGAAGGAACACCGCTAAACCTGTAACTTACTAGAACTAGTTAAAAACTCAGTTTAAGCAATAGAAAAGGAAAAGAAGGTAAATTTAACGTAGATATGGAGCCCATAACAACAAACACAGTCCAGAAGATAGAAGAAGTAGCACAATGGCAAAAATAAAGACTTCATGCACAAATTGAAAGCCAAACATAACAAAAGAAAATCTATAAAAGAAGACCTGATCAAGTAGAATGTACGAATTGATTTTTAGACAGAGCTTCTGGAGTAGTGAGGTGTTGGTATGGTGAGGTGGAATTTTTCATAGTAATCATATATTGTTGTAGGTGATTTTTGAGGGGTGACATTCATGGTCCTAGTATGAAAATGGATGAAAAATGGAACAGTGAGTGTCAAATAAAGTTGTAGCTTGGTGATTAGGGGTTGGTGCTCCTTCCAGTGGGTTCTGGAGAATAGGTGGGGTTGAAGCTCCATTCAGTTCCAACTAATCAACTAGGAATTTGTAGCTTCTTGCTAGTTGAAGCCAAAACTTTGTAATTTCATGTTGTAGCTTTCCCTATGAATGAATTAAAGAACAGTTCTGAAAGTTACTTGTTCTTGTGTGTTCCATTGTGATTTTTGATATTAATCTCTATTATGGTTATTTAATTTATTGTTGAAGTATTCAATGATGTTCACTAAGTAAAATAAATTTTTTAATTGGTAAAATTGTTAGAATATTGATTCACCCCCCGCCCCCAGTATTATTCTAGTTTCCAACAATGAAATGGAAATTTTCTATGTTAGAGATCAATGTGGAAATGGATCCAAGGTATATAGATTCAACATATATATTTATTTTAAGGAAAATATGGGGTAATACAATATGTTAGGGATGAAACTCAAATTATTTTATCTCATACATCTAGATGCAAATAAATCTAGGATGGGCTCTCTTCCCATGAAGGGATAGACATATGAGGATAGAGCCAAGAGGGCTCTTAGATCACATAGATTTTTTTGTCAGGGTTCATGGGTGGCCCATTTTTTGATGAACGCAGGAGGATTTTTGGCGGTTAGCCCTTCATGGTTGTATTTCAAATCTCCTTATCTACTAGGTTAGGGATTCCCACATTTACAGTATTATGGGGTTCACTTTTTGACTCTATAAGGTGGATTTATAGGAGTGCATAGTTTGTGGATCGAGTTTTTAATTTTTCATAGTGGTTATTTCAGTCTATTCCTCCTTGCATTGAAATATCTTAGATTAAAAAAGAAAATCTTGAGGAGAAATTTCATATTTTCATTAAGACCCTATGTGAGGAAGTGGTCTTTCTATGGGTGTTTATATCTAATCTAGTGGGGGATGTAAAATAGAAGATACTTGTAACTTTGTAGTGCTTATTACATGAAGGGAAGCAGTCAACAGATTTATATCCCTTGCACAAATATGGTATCTTAAGTAAATCTTCCATAGTCATGCATGTGAGGATGTGTTGTGGAGCTATGTGTACTAGGAAACCAAACGTATCAAGATCTTACAAGGAAGTTTCTTTCTCTAGAAATCCCATTGGATCTATCTCTTTTAAGGATGCAACATAAGGGAAGGTGCACATTTAATACTATGTTGCCACCTATGACCAATGTGGTGTTTCCATCTGTGCATCCATTTTTGAGGGCCATGTCATCACTCGTCTGTGTTGGAGGTTCCACTTGGCATCCAGTTAAAGGGTTCAATTGGAACTTGCCACGTTTCATCATTTCATTAGATGGAGGAGACCCATGGGATATAGGATGGAATGCATGGGGGAGTACAAACACCATTAACCATCATGCAAGTATGCAAAAAATCCACCATTTCTCAACCATAATTCATCCATAACCATCAGATCAATTTATAGTTGCATGAAATTTAACCTATTATATAACACACATGTTTGGGCACCAATAGGCACATAGTTCCCAAAGAAATAGTGATCCACCCTTGAAGTTGCATGCTATTTAATAAATTCTGGGTTTGACCTCTTTTTTCCCTAGTCGATTTTCAAACTAACTTTTCTTTTCATTCAAGGGGAGTTAGACGAAGTGAAATATACCATTGGAAATCTCTCGAAGAGTGCTACCAAACCAAACCATTTTTATATTCATTTGATTGACATTTCTACAAAAAATTCTCAAGAAACTCTAGGATATCCTACCTCTTATCATACAGATTGTCATCAAACAAATGCTCATATATCTTCAAGATGCCATACCTCCTTTGACAACAATGATACTGGTTTTCCTTGAACAAGTGCTTGGGTTTTCATACCTCCTTTGACAGCAATTACATTGTTTTTCATCCAACAAGTGCTCAGGCTATCATACCTCCTTCTACACGAATAACATTTGTTGTCGTCAATGAAAACACACTATCCAAAATAATTTCCTAATGTGAGGCTTGAGGAGGGCTTGAAGACTCTTGAGGACAACTAGAATACCAAAAGCTATAGTACTTTGAGACTTCCTAGCTAGTTTGTGTAGAAGGCCTAAAAGAGTAGTGGCATGGCTCGATAAAGTACAAAGATAGAGAAGGAGTGCACTAACTTAGGTTGTGTAGGATGGGGGATGTAGGAGTGCAGGTAGGGAGATTACTATAGTTGGTACATGGCCTCATACTTGTTGGTATTATTTGTATGATTGTAATTGGATTTACGTGATCCTTTTCCCTAGTGGAGTCATAGCTCCAATTCAAGGCTGACTCACTATTGAGATATTTAGAGTAGTCATGTCTATAGTTCGGTGGAATGTATAATGTCCATATCCAATCTATTATCATAGTGTAATTTCAAGATAATGATTTGGGTCAGATTGTTTAAATCTTTTCACAAAAAAATTAGGCGCGTTGACAATTAATTTGTCATTGCTAATTTAGGAAATTATAAACGAGGTCATTTAGTTAGATGCTTCACCATTGAAAGGTTTGGTGATAAACAAGGAAAGAATTTGTAGTTGCAAGAAATAGAAGCATAACCCAAAGGCCAAGATCAAGAAGAGTAAGAAGATGAAAACTAGTCTAACAAATGAGGTGGACCTCTTACTCAGAGTGGCTAAAATGATATTTTTTCAAACAGGTTGCCAATTATTTTGTTAGTGTTCCTCTTAATAATTTTTCACAGAGAGCTAGAAATTGTTTTCTTAGCTCTAGTTTCTTTTGTTTCACACTAAAGTTTTTCAGTAACTGTCACAATTTCATTCTAATATATAGTGCCAGATATTTTGTCAACACCCAGATTTTGCATGGTTCTAGCAACAATTAAAATATCCATTTTGATTGAGAGTCTAGAGGATGAATATTGCGCAAGTCTTATCATTTTGAGGATCAAATTATATTTCTTAGGAGATGGGTTATTTTCATCAGGATTGTAAGGAACAAAATAGGAAATAAAGTGGATATTGAGAGGTTGACACATGTTCTTAATCTCTAAGTGTGGCTATTATGGTTGCTTCTTTAGCAGTGTGGTCAATCAATGAAGATGATATTCTGCAACATAATGCACATGTGTGCTAATCATTAGGCCTACAATTCTCAAGGAAAACACTTCTAGGAAATCTACATAACAATACTATATATTCATTTCCTTTAAAATACCCAGTGAAATTTTTTGTATGATTAACCAATTATCTTGCAAGAAGGAAGAATACATTGGTTGCATTGGCAGGATGGCATCTAGGGGATGAAATAATACATGGTCCCATTGAATTCTGTCCTTATGATTCTAATATAGACTTTAATAGTGGTGAACCAGTGCTTGTTATGAGTGCTCATTCAAAGTATACATAATAAGTTCTAGTCTGAAGACACGGTTCTTCATGTGAGGTCTGCACAACCATCTTTTCCTTTAGACAAGTTTGTCTCTTCGTCACATCCTTCTTTTGGCATATAGCCAGAAAGACAATGAGGAAGAGTTTGGAGCAAATACAACTCACGTAGGATGGATTCACGTATCAAAGTTCCTTTTCAATGGATCAGTTCCATGCTTCAAGGAAAGAATATTTTAAGCCTATTTTACCAAATTCTAAAATTATGATTTTTCCTTTTTTAGCGACAATTTTAAAATTCATATTATGAATCCCTGAAAACGTATTTTTTAGAACCAAAAGAGGTTTTTGGAGGGCACAAACCAATTAAAAAAAATTTCACTTGGTTTTCTAACATCTATCAGGGTTTTAGAGATTAGAATGTATCTTTCAAACCTTTTTTTCCAGATTTTTGTAACTTGGTTTTTTCCTGTTTTATTCATTGTTTTTAAAAACAATTTCCAAACAGCTGGAGATTAATTTTTGGAAACAAAAATATTTTTTTGGAGGTGACGTAACCATTAACAAAAACCTCTTTAATTGTTTACATTGTAATCATGGTTTTGGAGATTTGAATGGGTCTTTGAAGCCTATTTTTCAAAAATTCGGCAAACTAATGGACAGTTGTTGATGAGCCACCTCATCAACTCGATTTGGAAATCAAATTAATAGGTGGTAAACTCAAGTTAGTGATTTCAATGTTTAAAGGTAGCATCCTTGTATTCGAAGAGATTTCCAGGAATCCAAATCCTTGAATACATGTGGTAGTCAAAGATAGATTAAATCCCAGATTTATTGCAATGCTTATAATTTAAGTAGTGTTATGTTTTTACAAACAATATACCCATATGTTTTAGTAGTGATTGTGTAATGTGTTGAAGATGTTTTCCTTACAGTTGGAAATTTTTTATAAGAGGACATGGGTTAACAATAGATGAAAATTTCCTTATTTTGGTAAAAAATATGAATAACTAAGTTATCTTCTCAATGAAACAGTGGTTTCTAATTTTGGTTAAGATCAAATCCAGATTCTAAGAGCTAGTTCTAGATTTGTTTCCAACAATTTCCAGTAGTTTTCCAACTATTCGAGATCCATTGTAACCAATTTATTTAAAGCTTATTTTTATGATTTTAATTCATTTTATTTCCAAATATTCATGCAGCAGTGAAGGATATTTCATCCATCTTTCCATGAAGATCATTCCAAATCCATCAACCTTCAATACTTGAGACATTTCGTAACCTGTTTAGATTTGGTTTATTAAGTAGTTTTAATTCTTAAAAGTTAGTTATCTGTTCCTAGGAGATAGAGATAGTTTGTTAATAGGATTGGCCTAAATATTTAGGGTTTTATAATGTAACAGGGGTTGATTTTTTTTCAAAGGAAAAGAACTCTGTGTGTGGTTTCATACATTAATATATTGATATAAGTGGTTTTACATTCACAATTTACAGAGATTCATGTGTGTATGACTTCCTGTTCATTTTTCCTTATGGTGTTTAGTTTCTCTCTATGTTGCATATCTTAATCATCAAGTCTTCAATATTTTGGATAAAATGATATGAATTTGAACTCCTTATGAATACTCAAATTCAGGTTATTTGAATATTTTCCATGTTTTCTACTTAAAGATTTACAACAAAAATCTCCTTACTCTATTTAGATATTTATTCTCTGTATTTTGTCTCCACATCTTCATGGTAATTTTGTCTAAGAAGTCATATTCTTTCTTACCTCTTTCAAGGTTATTTATTTCTACTTTGGTTAACATTCTCGTAACTAGATTCCATGCCCAATAGTCCTTATCCTTTCGTTCTAAATCCATTTCACCTGTTACCAATTAAAAGTGCTCAATGAGCTTAATGACTTACTGCTAAAGTGACTGTGAGTGGTAGAGTTAAAGGACAGAGCCATCTCTAGATTGAGGGCCAACATTAATCTAAAAGCTAGTTTAAAATGTTCCCTTGAGAGATTTCCTTCATAGTAAAAGGGAAATTTTGAGGGATAACACAATCATTGGATAATTACAAAAATAATAATTCTTGTGTTTCATATGTTTCTTATTTTATGTAATCACCCTTTCAATTATTATTTTTATTTAATAGTTATGTTTCACATATTCCCTATGTGTATTAGTCATTATGCATTGTTCCACATGGGTTTAGATTAGAAAATGTTAACCATAACTAGGGCATTGTTGTATATAGGAATTTGATTATGGATAATAACATTGATTGAATAGTTTACGGGAAATATGTGAATGCTCAATTCATGAATATGGTTTATAGACACTCTATATGCATATGTGGTCAATGTGTGATTGACCAATAATATATCCATGTGGATCATCAATGGGTAGTCAAGTAATAGTCAACCCATGAATGTGATCAATGGGTGGTTAACAAACAATTGATCCACACAAATGGCCAAATTTTTATAGGCTTGTTGTATTCATTGTTCATTGAGATAAGTTAATAATTGGGAGGAAAATTGTGAAGCAAAAATTTAGTATTATAATATAGGGATACAAAAAACCATATTTCCCTAAGTGCCCCATACTCTTGGTGGTGGATTGAGTGTGATCTGTATGTTACAACTTCCCCTTATTTGTAACTGAGTTTGAATTCATTAAGGATTTTCACATTATTTCGTGGGAACCAATTTTCCTTCTCTATGGATGATTTTTTCTCCACTAAGGATTATTGTGCTATTTTGTGGGAACCATATTTCCTTCTATGTGTCTTAGTTTTTCTCTATCTCTAGTCCATTTGAGGATGAGATTTATCTTTACGCAACTCTATGAAGTATTATCAATATATTTTGTGGGAGATATTTCCCTTTCTCTACAATAATTTTTGGCTTCACAAAGGATTGTCACATTGCTTCATGACATCTATTTTCCCTTGTCTGTGACTAACTTTCGACCTAAGTATGGTCTCATCCACCCAATTTGCAACATCACAACCTCATCCCTCTATTTCTAATTATGGCTCTATTATTATTTTCATCCTTATCTCTTGGCGATCAAGTTTGGCTCCATTCCTATTAATGACCTCAACTCTAGTCCTTCCCTACACTCACTTGGTAAATTTTCTTGTAATTCCTTTAAAATTGAAATAATTTTATTTCCTAGAGATTTAGAATATTTATTTGTTTTTATAAAGAAAGTGAATTGGAGATTGGATTTATATTATCACATAAACATTACATTTTCCTTTTCATATAATGTGTTTTTTATGTCATATCAATGTTATATTTAGATATATGTCAAATACATTCTTTATAGTCTTAGAATTATACAAGAACATATACATAATACATGCAATGATCTGTATAGTGTTACTACAGTTATGTTCACACATGTTCATGGTAGAACACTATAAATATGAGTTTGTTCTTATGTGATTTTTTTTATGATATATAGGCATTTCTTGAAATCCCTCCACCACTACCTCCTACATCCATGCAATAGGGTCTACCACACTAATGTCAAGTCAAATTTTACTGAGCACCATTGATCCTCCACTACTATCTCCTACATCGATGCAATGGTGTCCACCACAATAATGGCAAGTGAAATTTTAATGAGCACCATTGATCCATGCACCATACAACATCCAGTATCTAATAGGTTGAAGAGAAGAGGGCCCTGCAATACTATCGAAACTGTAAGAATATTGTGAAACCATATCACAAAAATATAGAAAATATAGATAAAAGATTTAAAAATCAGCCTCTTCAAGGGAGCAACCTCCTTTAGATTACACAAACGAACAATTCTTAGATAATACAAATGACAAGACCTCATTTCTATATATAGGAGTCTAAGGGTTCCTAATACAATCTGAGCATACATAACAATAATATTGTAAGGGCACAACAATAAAAATAGTGGGCTTTTATGGGGCATAATAATAACAACATGAGGACTATATGGGCACAATAATGCAATAAGGGGGTTGCACTAATAACAATAAGGGGTTACACTAGTAGTATAGGGACCTAACATTCCCCTTTCCTTCAAAACATGTTGTCCTCAATACTTGAGTAGTTTTGGATGCTTCTGTATTAAATTCTCATCCTCCCATGTGGAATCTTCAGCAGGTAAGTTCTTCCACTTGATGAGACACTCTAAAATTGATCGATTTCGTAACCGTCAATTTCTTGTTTTTGTGATTGCTTTTGGTTCCAATATGATATTTCCTTCCTCGTCAAATTCTGGAAATATTGTTTGAACAGGGATCTTCTCACCTGTAACATTCTTTAAGCATGAAACATGGAAAATTGGGTGCACTTGGGAAGATACAGGAAGCTCCAATTTGTATGTCATAGTACCAATATTTTGTAACACCTTGTATGGACCATAATGCTTTGGTGATAATTTATTATCCTTCTTAGTTTTCTTGAGGGACATTTGTTTCTATGGTTGTAGTCATAGAAATACCCAATCACCTACATCAAAACTTCTTTCGCTGCGATGTTGATTTGCTTGTTGTGCCATTCTATTATGCGCCAAAGTGAGGTTATCCTTTAAGAGTTTGATAACATACTGTTGATGCTTAATGTGATCTTCCACTGCTTCAACCTTAGAATTTTCTTTTAAATATGATGTGATGGATGGTGGATGATATCCATAAAGTGCCATAAATGGGGTCATTTTTGCTGCAATATGGAAGGAAGTGTTATACCACCATTTAGCCAGAGAAAACCACTTGACCCATTCTGTTTGTTTATCATATACAAAGCTTCGTTGTATAAGTCATGACAGAGGCTTTATCCTAATTATGTGAACAAACAATATTTTGGTTCAGAACTTTCCTTACTAGGTTGGTGTTGATATATTTTCACTAATATAATTATAAATAATTATATTGATTATTATATATAATATATCTTTATTTTTTAAGTATAATTTAATTATTACATAGATAACTGTGTTTATTTTGTAATAGAATTTCTAGAATTCTAATTTAATTATCAATAATTGTTAAGTGTATATTTAGATTTAACTTCCATAAAATATTTTTAGTAGTATATGTGAATTAAATGTTGAGATTTATTTCCAAAATATTTATGTTTTTGTTTTTTCTGATTGATTAAATTTATTAATTAAAATAAATGATATAACAACAAGTATCATAAGAAATGAGTAATGATTTTTTTAGGCATGTGACACTGATAAGTCATTGTATTAGCCAATTGTATTGTAGAATCTCCATGATAAAGTGGGGGTAAATCTCTATAGTTAAGAATCATGTAACATATTTTTTTAAATGCGTATAACTCTAACTTATATACTAACACAACCATATAAATTAAACTGTTCTTGAATGCCGATAGGCATCAATCCATAATAAGAATCACAACACTTATTTCATGATATATGTGATATTGTGAAATTAAAAAAATTCAAAAAAAAAATTATGACTTTATTATTGTTATTATTATGGAGATTCTTAATCTGTATGTAGGTTTTGCTACAGTATCATGGGTCAATATCATGGCTTATCAATACTAGAGTCACTGCCTTCACCTCTCAAGCTTCATACTTTAGGGGGCATCTGTTACACAGTAATTTGTCACTGCCTTCACCCCAATCCTTCTACTGTGTCATGTGTCCAAGTAAAACATGCTCATACTGAACAAATTCTCTCTTATGTTTCCAAGTGACCCACGTTTCCTAAGTTTTCTGCCCTAGTGAGAATGGACTTAATATACGCGATGGACAACGGTCATAAATAGTCCAGCCGCACTTCCAGCATGGAAGTACATCTGTTTCCTGCGACAGTCAATTTCATGCTCCGGCACAAGGTTACTTGCTATCTTTAGCGACGGTCTGACTGGCTGCATTACCTACTAGCGATGTCAGCGCTAAAGCTTAGTTATAAACTCACGATGATCCAGATTGGGTGAATTCGTTCCAACAGTGGGCCTTCTGAATGTCTCCAAACCTAGTTGTTGGCATAGTTTGTGTCGCCATTCCTCCTCTAGTATGGTAGTTCTGACATATGTGCTACCTTCCTTGGGGATAAGTTAACTCTTCCACCTTTCATGGAGCTTCCTTCTCCTATTTAAACACTCACCTTTGATATGATCAACTAGTTGGTAATTTCTTGGTTTGAGCAGTGTTGTTAGTGCTTTCTAGTTTGATAGATAGCTGGTGTGGGTGTGACAAGTGTGGGGTTGTTGATAGCTTGTGGAAGGTTGTGAAGTGCTCTTAACTTTGTGTTAAAACTTATGAGTGAGAGAGAGATTTTGTATGTTGGGAGATCCATATTCAAAGAGTGAATGCTTGAGAAATACATTGGTTGGAACCTATGAGAAGGCTTGCGACGTCAAAACTTTGGTTGTAAGCTTGCTCTTATTTCATTATTAATACAATCAATGATGTTTTCCTATGTCTTGTATGTAATTTACTTGATAGCTCATGACTTCTTGACTTTGTGAGTAAATATATCATCATTGTTCTCCGATTATGTGCTTTGTTCTGTTTCCTTTGCATTGTTCCAGGTTGATCACTCATTGAGCAGAAGGAAGCGAAAGCTGGAGCAGCACAACGGAACTCCATCGACCACAGGTTGAGGTAGGCCTCCAACTATGACTGTTTAAGGAAATCTATTATTGATCTGTCCTTGTTGTGATTAGACCCACTCTAGGGCTAGAGGGGCTGCCTCTGTCCGCAGAGGGAACACTTTCCTACATCACAAGCTAGGCCACCCATGTATGGCTTCAATCGACTGGCATTCACTTTTCTTGGGAAAGGTTCTCCATTTAGCTTTACCAACTGCACCGCCTCCATCTATGACCTCCTTAACAACATACGGTCCCAGCCAACGCATTCTAAACTTTCCTAAGAATTTATCAAACTTACTGTCATACAATAACACTAAATTGTTTACCTTGAAGGTGCGCAATTTAATATGGTGATTGTGCCAGGACTTTTCATGCTTATGTTGTACATGCTGATGGAAGCCAGCCAGGAACTGTTCCTCTTCAAGTTCTTCCAACTGCGTGAGCCTCTCGTCCATGGCTCTGCAGTCCATCATACATGTGAGCACTGCTATGCGCAGGCTAGGCACAATATATTCCATTGGCGTGGCAGCTTCCACACCATAGACCAACGGGAAAGGTGTCTGTCCTGTCAGTTTCTTGCACATTGTCTTATAAGCCCATAGTACAGTAGGTACAAGTGGGTCCCAATCACTCTATTGCACATTAAATACTTTGGTTGGTGCAGTCTCTAGTATTTTGTTAAATGCTTCTACTGTCCCATTGGCTTGGGGGTGATACGGTGTGCCTTTCTGATGATACACCTGAAACTCTTCTGTCAACACGCTGATTGTTTCATTTATGAAATGTGTACCATGATCACTTATCAAGATCTTTGGACATCCAAATTGTGTCAATATGTGTTCAAACAGAGACTTCACGGCCATGGAAGCTGTGCAATATTTTACGGCTGCGCTTCTGCCCAACGAGTCAGGTACACTGCCACAGTGATAATGTATTGTGCGCCCATCTTTGCCTAAGGTTTGATAGGGCCTGCAAAGTAGATCACCCACTTTTCGAAGGGTTGCAATGTCATTTGTAGATTCAAGGGCATCTCATCCCCTTGTGATGGCTTACCTATTCTTTGACATACATCACAGGCCTTGTAATGTGCTTTTGAATCCTGATGAAGGGTTTGCCACCACAACCCTGCGCGATTGCTCACCCTGCATAGTGTCCTCCTGCAATGCCCCCATGCATGTCCATGAGGATTTGACTTCGTTCAAATTTAGGTACGTACCTTCATAATATCTCATCATTACCCATCTTATATAGGTTCCCTGTGATGACAGAAAAATCTGCCCCGCGCACCACTAGTTCCTTATTCTACTAGACGGAGTACTATTTCGGTGCAATGCTGGTCATGAGAAAGTGGATTATGTCTTCAAAGTGTCCATCCATTATGTGCATAGAAAAGAGTTATGCGTCAGGTAATCCTTCCTCCAAACTAGTAGGTTCCTCTCCCATCTCAATTTGTGGCAAGTGATCTGGTCTCGTGTTTAGGTGTCCAGGCTTCACAACAACCTCAAAATCATATTCTTGGAACAATAAGAGCTAATTGCATATTTTCCTCCCCAACATAGGCTTATTGACCAAGTATTTTAGTGCGGAGTGATCTGTATACACCTTGAAGTGTCCCCCTAGCAAATAGTGCCGATATTTTTGGAGCACGTACACCATAGCCAATCCCTCACCTTCAGTTGTGGAATAGTTCTTTTTTGCTTTAGAAAATCTACGACTCATGAACATGATAGGGTGATCCAAGCCCTCTCCACCCTCCTATGTTAGTACCACTCCTAGCGCTATACATGACACGTCAACATGGGCATGAAACTCCTCATCCCATTTCAGGAAGACTAGGATTGGTGCAAAGGCCAATTTTTCTTTTAGTACATCCAGGCTCTTCATGCAGTCAGCATTCCAATAGAACGTGACATCCTTTTTCAATATCTTCTCGATCGGTGTCGTGATCTGGGCATATCTTTTGATGAACTTCCTATAATAACCCATATGTCCTAGGGTATCGCGCAGCTGTTTGACACTTCATGGTGCTTCCAAATTGAGAATCACTACAATCTTCATGGGGTCTACAGTTAGTCACTGTTTGCAAACCACATGTCCTAATAGGTTCCCAAAGTGAATGAGGAATGTACACTTCTTGAGGTTTATTGTGATTTGGTTTCATCGGCAGGTATCCAGCATCAAGCGTAAGCTCACTACATGTTTCTTAACCAATCCAAATACATTCCAATCACCCAGATAAACCTCCAGGAACTTGTGGATATATTCCTTGAATGCTGCAACAACTATGTGCGAAACGATGGACAGTGCGTTCGTCAACCAAAATGGCATAACAATCTATTGAAATCAGCCCCACTCAGTCATGAAGGTGGTCTTGCTCCTATCTTGTGCCACGATTTTCATCTGGTGGTACCCTGAGAACCCATCAATAAAAGAATATGCTTCTTGCACACCAACATTTTCCAACACTTCATCTGTGAATGAAGTTGGGAATGGGTCATGCACACACATATCATTCAACTTTATGAGATCCACACATATTCTTATCTTGCCCTTCTACTTCTTTTCCTGCACCACCATAGTACTTACCCAATCGGATTCTTCCACCGGCTCAATGATTCATGCTGTGAGCATCATATCTAGTTCTATGCGGACCTTCTCCTTGTACTTCGGATTCAAGCGGTAAGGCCTTTCCTTAACTAGCCTTGTGTCAGGCTTTAATGTGATCCACATCATTCCTTAATCTCTGATGATTCCTTTTAAGTCCATGATCTTAGTCGAGAATAGGTCCTGGTACTTGCAGAGTAGCTCAGCAACCTTATCCACCATTACATCATCCCAGTAGTCACTGAGCGTTGCGCACTTGGGTTCAGCTTCCATACCAATGTTCACCTACTTTGTTTTTACCAATGCGGTTATGTCAGGGTCTTCAATCAGTAGCCCTTGAACCTCGTGATAGCCTTCAGTTTCAGGAATGTTAACTTTTCATGGATCCTTGTCGTCTTCTTTAGTTTTTATGTTATAACACTCCAACGTGCAGCTTAGCTGAGTCGCCCATTCTGGCTGAATTAATTCTATTGGCTCCTGGGGTGTTTTAAAGATAGCTTTTTTTAATGCTTGCAGCGCGTCATCAACAATATCCCACAAATGGTCCTCAAACATGAAGGTTAACAAGAACCCTTCATGCAAGATATCCCATTCACTTCTCCCATGGTGGAGCTCCATCTCTATATACTAGTTCATGGGTATAACATCTAGGATATGACAGAACAGGTGCACCCACTCAGGTTGCAGCTCTTCCCCATAGACCTTTGTCAACTTGGTGAAGTGTGCACATGGATCATACTGTCCATCATACTTGCCTTTTAATCACATCTGAGGCTTCCCAAACTACATGTGCATCATTCTCCTTCATTCGCGCCAATCCTCAAAGCTTCCTTTGTGCGTGCCCCACCACCTTGTGGGTGTAGCATGCAGTACCCATTTCAAAGCCTTTTTTTTTTGTAAGCTGCGGTATTTTATTATCTACAGGAAAATAATAGTACAAAACTTAGGCTCCTCAATCTGCCCCGCAGGGAAACCAGATCTGTTGGAACCTATACTTACATACGCCATTAACGTTATCATAACTGTTTGTAGTCCAAACTGGTAAGAACATAAAAGGTCTTTCTACCGCCTTAAAAGAAACGGCAGACTCAAAATGTGCGTTCCCAAGAAGACAAACCCTAAACAGCTGCCGCAAGGGCAACCCAGATGAAACTTTGATAAAACCACGTAGAATGGCAGACTCAACATGCGTGTTCCCAAAAAACAACCCCTAAACAACAGCAACAAGGGCGACCCAGATTGATCATCTATAAAACATAGAAAATGGAAAGCAGAAGGAAAAAGGGGAAAAACCAGGCTTTTCTCAGCTCTGGAGACCATTAGTCGATGTTGATGTTGACTCTGTCCTTCCTCTACTCCATCAGCATAGCCTTGATATCCTTGAGGAGGTCATTCTGCTGCCTGACCAACATTTCCACATTTGCCACTTCTTTTTTCACCACCGCCATGTCCTGATCCATCTCCACCATTTCCTCTGCAACCTGTTCCATGGCCTTAGCCAGAAGGTGCTTCAAGACCCAATAGGTGTGGAGAGCGCGACGGTACAGGGTGAGCCTGCCCCGAGTATGACCAAGGTCTGGTAACTACAGAGACCAATCATTCATTTCCGGGTTTGAAGGCTCCTCAAGCACTTTCTCCTCCATAGCTTCTATAATGTTCCTAATGTGAGCATTTGAATCCAGATTGTAGGCATGTTCTGCCTCATTCACCGTTTGACTGATAGACCTGTTTCGTCTTTTGTGTCTTTTCTATGTCCGGCTACCCTCTGCCTTGCTGGTGGCCTGTCGGGGGCGGCCGCGACCTCTCTTCACCTGCTGTTTTCTCCCTTCTCCCGCCTTAACACCCTGCGAACTTCTACTACTCTGCTCGGTTTCAAATCGCTTACCTCTGTGCTCCTTGTCCTGCCTGCAGTCAAGCTCCTCTGAGCTTTCTATTTTGATTTTGGTCCTGACCTATTTAGCATGCCTGCCTTCTGCAGCATCCTTCTCCTCTTGGGCATCCTTCACTCTGCGATCACTCATTTTCGATCGATTGAGTCGCTGGTTGGGGTTTCGCTTCCAGAGCGCCGCTTCACTCGTCACCTTCTTCGGGATGCTTCTGCTAGACATTTGAACTATGTTCCTCCTTATAACTTCCCACCCACAATTGCGCAAATGATGCGGAGGCTCCCTCTTGTGCTTGCCACTAATACCCTGAATGCGCGCTTTGGGATTGTGAATCAAAATTTGTTTTGGGCCGCGACCCTACCTTGCTGCGAAATCATTAATTGTGACTGACGGGGTGTGAAGGGCGCCGCCCTTCTGTCCTCTCCTAATAGCCTCCGGATGTTGTCTTGATCTCCCTCTCCCTCTCCACGCGGGGGTGTGATTAAGCCTATTATGCATCATGATTATCCTTTCTAATGAGCTGACTTAGCCCGTCCCATCGCACCAGCAATTCCTGATTGGTCCAGCTTTCATCGATTGGCTCCATTCGTTCATTGCTTCCCCAATTCGCCAAGCAGTCCACTGGTTTATTTCCTTCTCGTCTAACATGCGATGTGATCGTGAAATCGATATTTGTCAGAAGTTCCCCTATGTCTCGGACTGTGCTAGCGCTTCGCCAACTTTCCACCACCTTCTCCCAGCTCTTCCCTTGGATTAATTGCCTGATCGCATTAATCACCATGGTGGAATCCCCTTCAATTTCTAACTTTCTGTAGCCGTTTCTTCTAGAAATTTTTAGGCCTTGGTAAACCGCCATGAATTCTACCTCATTATTGGTCATTGTTCCTCCATGTTCAGTGTAGATCCATTCTGTGACCCCTTCTCCATTTCTGAAGATTCCGCCAAAACCCGCTGGACCCAGATTCCCTTTAGTGGCTCCATCGCAGTTGAGTTTAATAAATCCTTCTGGCGGCTTTCTAAAAACCGATCGGCTTTGATTTGCTAATTGGCAGTTCTGTTTCGATGCCTGATGGAATATCATCCCCTGTTCTACGTTTAACTTCTTGAGGATTTCTGTTTCAGCTTCTGTAGTTTTCCAGTCTTCGTCTGCCCAGTTCTCTGCTAGGATTGTCTGTTTAATTTTCTTTAATGTGCTCGTCCATATTTCCTCCGGGCCTGTGGACTTTCCTTTAAAAATTCGACTATTTTGTTCCTGCCATAAATGCCAAACATTGAAGCCAGCTGAAATGCTCCATGCCCGTCTGATAATTTTTCTATGAAACTTTCCTTCTCCCCACTCACTAAGGGTTTGAATTATATCCCGTGGGTTTCTTGCTGTTGTCGCGAACAGATTTTTCATTTGCTCCCACTGGAAATGAGCTGCACTGCAGCCATTAAGCAGGTGTTCGTGGTCTTCTTCTGTTGAATTATAGAGGCAACATCTCGCAGGGCCAGAGAATCCTCTTTTTTGGATTCTGTCCCAAGTTAAAATCCGCTTTCTTCCAACCAACCAAGCAAATAGCTTAATCTTCGGCCACCACTTTGTTTTCCATATCTTTTTCCACTTTTGTTCTTCCTCTCCTGGATCATTCTAGGTTTTTAGTTTGTAGGCTTCTTGTATTGAGAATATCCCTTTTGTTTCTTTGCCCCATCGGAGGATGTCTCTGCCATCTCTCTTTTTTATCTTCCTAGAATCGGTTTCCTTCTTGTACGCTATTATTTGTTCTTCAGTTGTGTTCCTTTTCCATTCCTCCAGAGGTTTCCATTCGCGCCATTCTCCATTTCCAGGTACTGCATTCCAATAATCTTTAACCGTCAGGATTCCTCTGTCTACACCTGTTCTGTGAATTTCCTGCATGCCTTGTAGGTTCATCATTTTTCCCCTTTGCTGCCAATCTTCATCCCAAAATCTCACTATCTGGCCTCCTCTTATTTCCCAGAATATATGATTGTCAACTAAGTCCCTGCTTTGGAGTGATAAGTTCCAAATATCCGAGCCCCGGGGGATATTTTGGTCTCTAAGAATTCCTTCCGGGGAGAGAGGCATATTGTATTTAACAGTCCAGATTTCTTTCCATAAGCCTAGACCCCCTTGTAGCCATCTCCATCTTAATTTTGCAGCAAGAACTTGATTTAAGGTCCAAGGATCTCTGAGGCCTAAGCCACCTTTTTCTTTGGGTTTCGTTAGACTCTTCCACGAACAGAGGGCCCATTTCTTTTGTTGTTTCAGGCCGCCCCATAGAAAGTTTCTATAAATCTCAACCAGTTTATTACAAATTCCTTTCGGGGCAGCCATAACAGATAATGGATATATCGGGATTGCTTGTATAGTGGCTTTGAGCAGCACAACCCTAGCTGCTAGGTTCAGAGCGTGGAAGGTCCAGTTATCCAGCCTTTTCATGATCTTTTCAATGATATTTTTCCAGTTTCCTATTTTGAGGGTAGATGTGTCCAGCATAGTTCCTAGATATTTGGTAGGGAGATCCCCTGTCCTATATCCCATGACCCTGGTTAGATGATTCTTAACCGGTTCCGCTGTGTTAAAGAAAAAGGTTCTAGATTTGTCCTTATTCACTTCCATCCCTGAACCATCCATAAATAGCTCTAGAATTTTCTTTATCCTATTGACTTCTTTCAAGGTGGCTTTGCAGTATATCATTATGTCATCCACAAATTGTTGGTGTGTGACTGTGGTTCGATTCCCCCATAATCTAAGGCCTTGAATTTTCCTTTCTCTTGCTTCTTTTTTAAAGTATCTACCTAATCCTTCTATTGCAATTATGAAGAGAAAGGGAGATAAAGGGTCCCCTTGTCTGAGACCTCTTGAGGCATTGAAAGTTGTTGTTGGCGCTCCATTCAGCAAAATAGAGAAATTCAGAGTAGAGATCATGCTTATGACCCAGTTAACCCATCTATCACAGAATACAAAGGCTTTAAGGATTCTTTCTAGGTACTTCCAGCTTAGCCTATCATAGGCTTTTGAAAGGTCAAGTTTAATTAGCATACCCTTTTCTTTTTTAGTTTTCATAGTGTGAAGGACTTCCTGGGCCACCACAAGCCCATCCAGAATCTGCCTTCCTTCAACAAACCCTGTTTTCTCTGGGGAGATAATACTTGGTAGGATCAGTTTTAATCTCTGGGCAACTATTGATGCCACTATCTTATAGATGACATTACACAGGGCTATAGGGTGAAAGCCATCAGCCTGCTCAGCCTAATTAGTTTTTGGAATCAGGGTTAAAAGGGTTGAGTTTATTCCTGGCCATATTCTTTGATTTATTCTGGCCTCCTCTACAACTTCCAGAACTTCTGCTGCAAAGAACTTCCATCCTGCTTGGAAGAATTCAACTGTGTACCCATCCGGGCCAGGAGCTTTGTTCCTTTTCATGTTTCTAACAATGTCCTCCACTTCTTCCATGGTGATTTTTCACATGAGTGCCAAGTTTTGGTTTCTTGTAACTACATTTGGAATTTCAGTACTTATCTTTGCTATGGCATCTTCTCTGTTGGTTTGTGGTTCCCTCAGAATGTCTTTGAAGTGATTTACCAGAACTTTTTCAATTTCTTCATGTTGTATAACTCTTTTCCCTTCTTGGTTTTTTATAGAGAATATTTTGTTTCTTTGTCTATGCTGAACCATTGCTTTATGAAAAAACTTAGCATTCCTCTCTCCCTCCCTAAGCCATTGTACCCTTAATTTTTTCTTCCATAAAATCTCTTCTTGTTTTCTTCTTTCTTCTAGCTGATTTAGTACTCTGCCTTCTTCTTGTGTTCTCTCCTCTTCTATTCCTTCCATGATATCCATCTGCTGAAGGTCTGCCATTCTTTGTTCTAGTCTCTTTTTGTCTTCTGTAATATTCCCAAATTCTTCTTTATTCCATTTCTTTATCTTATTCTTCATCTCCTTCAGTTTGAGTTGGAAGGTGTGCATCTTATTTTTTCCCCTTTGCTCGCTCATCCTCCACCATTCTTCAAGCTTCTCCATCAGTCTTCATTTCTCAGCCAGAAAGCTTCAAACCTGAAGGGCTTATTGGGAGGCCTTTGCTTTAAGTCTATATCTAATTTAACCGGCCAATGGTCCGATCCTACTACCGGTAGAATTGTGGCCTCTATAAATACATCTTTCAACATTATTTGTTCTGAGATTAAGAATCTGTCAAGGCGGGAGGCTATTTGGTTTGCACCTCCTCTTCTATTGTTCCATGTATGGCTTCCATTGATGGTTTGAATGTCAATTAGGTGCTGCTCCCTTATGAGGTCTCCAAACAGTTCCATGACCTTTTCCGTTCTTCTATTTCCTCCTCTTTTTTCATCTAAGGATTTAATTAGATTGAAATCCCCTCCTACTATCCATTGTTTGCCAGGTATGAGGCAGCGCAGGGCTTTTAGATTTTGCAAGAAGTTTTCCTTTTCATTTTGAAGATGAGGTCCGTACACCCCTATTATAATAACCTCTTCCTTCGCTCCTACTATACTTGCTGTTCCAGATAAGATTCTTGGGAGACTCATCCAGTTACTGAAGTGTATTTCCTCTGGGTTCCAGATAATTATCAAGCCACCAACACTTCCAATTGCATCTAGCCCCATCATTTCATAGCTACTCCTGCTTTTGTTCAATATTTCTCTCATTTTCTCAATACTTATTTTTGTTTCCTGTACTATCATTACACTAGGCTTCTCTTTTTTCAATCTTTCATTCAAATACCTTTGTTTGCCTCTGCTGTTGAGGCCTCGTATATTCCAGGTTGTAATAATAATCTTAACATTTTTGGGGGGGATTGGAAGACCTCTGATAGAGGGATCACTCTTCCAGAGTTAACAAGCATCTCACCCACTTCTTGTATCATTTCCCCCATTGTTTTCCTCCCTCGTTTTTTGCCTCCCTTGCAAATGCTGCCCGCTCCTATGTTTTGCGTTTCCTGTTTCTCTGGTTGTTGATTTTCCTTTTCTTCCGTCAGTCTCTTTTTTTCCTTATATCTTTGAAATGCTTCTTTGTATCTTTGTTTTTGTTCTTCTGGGATGAATCTTTCATCAAGCCTTTTCCATTCCTGAAGAAGTTTCGCCATTACTTGTTCTTCTTCTTCTCCTTTTATTTTCATTGGGTCTATTTCCATGTCTCCTTGATCTCCTTGGGTTTCACCTGTGGGTTCAGCCCCCTATTTGTTATTCGTATTATCTGCCTCTTTGTTTGATTTTTCAGTTATTACCTCCATTCCATCTATTTCTTCTTCTTCGGTCACCTCTGTCTCCAACCCTTCTTCCCGTAGGGCTTTAAACATGTTTATAGATTCTGTTTTCTAGGTTACTTTCTGATTACCCCTCTGCGTCTTTTTATTTCCTCTTCCTCTTCTTCTTGGAACTTCACTGAAGTCCTCTCTTTCTGCCCCTGTTTTCCTTGTTGTGTTGCTTCTGCTTTTTTCTGCTTCCTTTTCCTATTCAGCTAGCGTAATAGGGCATTCCCTATACAGATGACCATATTCATGGCATCTTCGGCAGTGAAATGGAATATGTTCGTAGTCTATAGGTTGGTGCCATAGCTCATCATGATATTCCAGTTCTATAGTGTCTGGGAGAGGCTCTATGATGTTCATGTACGCACATATTCTAGCATAGGTGTTGAACTTCCCTCTCTTTGTTGTTTCCGCCACTTTAGAAAAACAACCTATAGTATTTCCTATGCCTTTAAGGATCTCTGGATCCCAGAATTCAGATGGTAGACCAAAGAGTCTGATCCAAATCAGAGCAGCTAACATCCTTTCCTTATCTGCGTTGTAGCATTCAACCCATTCTCTCATGAACAGACCAGCGTTGTTCATGAAATAAGGTCCCTCCTCAAAGACTCGTCCCCTATCTTCTAGGTTGGAGAATATCACAGTGAAGAACCCCTTTGCTCCCAACTTGACTTCCACATGTCCTTTTGGTTTCCACCTCTGATAAATCCATCTCATAAGATCCTTTTTAGCAAGCCAATATCCTATAAACTTGCAAATCAAGGCATAATCACGCATATGGCTTCTGTAATTTTCTAGTCTATTAGGTGGGATTACAAACCTGGGTCTGCTCGAAGTCCTAGGTAGGCATCTGCTCTAGAATCCTGATCTCCTTTGTGCTCCTATTTCTGAAGTTTCTCCTTCATTGGTTTGGCCTCCTTCACTCTACTTTTCCTTTCTATTTTCCCCTGTTAAAGATGCTTTGAAGGAGGGGATCTCTCCCCCCCCATTCTCCGACTCCATTCCTTCCCCTCCCAGCGTGATTCAACTTTGGTTCTGGAACCAAGCCTGGTGTTAAGCAGGTGATCCTGTTGGCTGCAGAGTAAACCCTAATTACCTGCACGTGATCGCGCCTCCCGCCAAGCTCACCTCGGTGCTCAGTTTGTTTTGGTTCTATCACCCATTTCAAAGCCTTGAAATGTTGTTGTTCTAAGAATTCTCTTTCAAATATGTTCAAGAAGGCTTCCACCTCGCTTAACCCATCATATGTAGGTAGATCCCTTACCTCTATCGATACGCAGTGCAATGATCTCATCATCATGTTATAGTTCAGCGTGGTTACCTCATGTAACCGGTTCTACCATTGCTCTATCTCCTCATCAGAATCCAATGTACAGGAGCTTTCGTTCTCCCATGAGATTCATCCATTAGCATTGGGATTCACCTAATCTTGCTCTCATGTGGTTATCTTGTAGATGCAGTCCAAGTCATCGCAGGTTTCATAGTCATGCACTGGCTCTGTGTAGCACAATCCTTCTACAAGGTCCAACGGTACTACTATGCGCAAAGAATTTTTCTCAAAAATCATCTTGCGCTTCTTCAGATTTATCACCCCATTCATGTCAGTGGCCCAATATATCCCTAATAGCAGAGGTAGGGATTTCTATCATCAAAAATATGTATTGCTTCAAAATCTGCCAGCGTGTTTGCTCCTTCAATATCCCCGGTGATCCCCTGCAATCTTCCCATCAGTAGGATCTTTTGTTGGTTTTCCATTCATAGTTGGATAGGATACCATTGCAACATAGGCCTTCCCATGTGCTCCCATGTGTGCTTCGGAAAAATGTTCATTTCTGATCCTACATCTAGAATAACTTGGTCCATCTCATATTCCCCATTCTATGTCGTCAACCTCATTTCTCTTCTTGTCCTTGTCACATGCTTTCCAACCTTCTGGACTACACGTTGTTCTCTTGGCATGGTCCCAACACATCTATTTATGAGTTCCTATAGTCCCTTTATAGCCTTGTTATTGGGCAGTAGTTTCATGCATGTTTCTAGGAACATTATAAGAATTGATGGGTCCATGTTTATCTCGGGTCTGTCTTTGCTTCCTGAAGTGGAGGCATCAACAAAGCTCTTCCTAGCTTCCATGAATGTTTCCTTAGCATGCTCCAAATCAAACTCTAGTTCTTTCATCAGAGCCTTGTGAACCCAAGTAATATGTTCAAGCTACTTGCCTTTATCAACCCCAATCGTAATTCCTCTTTGGAGCACAATGTTCACATTAGGGTCTTCCTCGCGCAGCTCAAACCTCATCATTTGCAAGTTCTAAGTCGGGGGAGGTTGGAGTGCTCCCTTGTCACGCAGCCGCGCTATCAATGTGGGACAATCCTCCATCTCATGATCAAACAATGTAAAATACAAGCATGAAAGATGTGTTAGAGTCATACAATCATAGGCCTAATGTCCTGGCCCTCTGCAATTATAAGATATTACCTGTTCACGACCTCTTCCAGGTCCTCCTCCACCTCGATCTCGTCCACGCCACTGAAATCTGGTCTGCGCCATCCCTGCATTCTAGTCAAGGGGCCGTGTTTTGGCTTGAACTCTATACGTGGGAGTCCTATCCATCATCAATTCATAACTTCTACAGCTGCACTCATCATGTCCCACTGATCTACAGAAATTACAAAACAACTATTGTGTATTCTGCGTGTACTTCTACAACAAATGGCAGCTGTCCATAACATGCTTTCCTCCTATTTGACCAATCGCACACCACAATGCAGGCACCGTGTTGGGTCTTTCTTGTGCCTTTGGTCTCAATGGCAGTGTTCCTCCTCCCATTAGGTAATTCGTGAACACTGGGGAGTGGTCCTTGTCATGAACTTGACCCTTACATTTAACACACCATACCTCGTCGTGCAATTCTAGTTGAGTTTTCCTGTCTTGTTTCAACCTCCGCATCTCAAGGCACAAGTTTTTCAACTACAAGTGGATCTACTAAACTCCTAGATTAGGATCTTGTATCGGGGTTTCATGCAATGTCATTGCGATATCCAAGGCATCCACCTGATTTGTTAACCTCTGTTGTGATAGAGCGTTCCTTAAATGTGGCATTAGCCATGCTACAAACCATTCGCGGTGTTGTCCATCCGTCAAAGTCATATTAGCTTTGCTAATTGTGCACTTTTGTCTTTGATCCAACTCCCAAGGAGTCTTGCTTGGTAGCATCGTGATCTCCTTAAACCCAATGATCAACTGTGCCTCTGACTTCAGCCTGCTAATTTCTTTGTTCAGCGCAGTTTGGATATCTGCGATCCTTGCATTCAGGTTGTCATTAGAATGCTTAATATACGAGGTCAGTGTACGATCCCGTAGAGCACTGACCAATGTTTCTTTCTTTATATTATCAACTATAACTCCCTACGCTTCCCATACATATTTTATCATGAACCAAAACTAGTCCGGATCTTCATTTCCTAACCCCTTAAACATCGACAACTTTATCTCGGTTTCCATATTGAATCATGGTGGTGGCAGAGGTGGTATGGGCGAAGATGGGGATGAAGATGGTAAAAGTGGCAGTGGTGTGGGTGGGGGTGGTATGCGCAGAATCCTCTACCTTATCAAAATGATCGCACTTCTTGGTGAGACCTTCACGAGCTCTTCCTCATCCCCTCATGGAGGTGAAATCAAGGGGCTAGTTTCTAGTTTTGCACTACCTTCATTTCTGTAAATTCTCCCACTTCACGTAGCCCCAAACATCAATGTATTCGCATAATCCATTTTTCACACAGTAGCATTTTAATCCAAGTTTTCAGAGACTTAACGTACCTACCTCTCAATCCTTTGAGGAAGCATCATTCTACCTCATTATATCTAGCTGAAGTATCTACCACGAATTTAGTGATGAATCCTCCTATAATTCGATCGAGCTAGTGACCAACAATGTGCACTTATCCCCCAATGCTTTCAGTCTATGCACCAACTTTGGTGTCCACACAATAGGTCTGTCAAGCTTGCACCTTCCTTGGTTATTTGCTAGCTTCGTGATCCACTCGTATATCTTGGTAGGGAATGATGCGAAGAAAAATTCATGGATCTCTTTGTACAGGCAGCAGTCTAACCACTCTTCTTTTGATAGTCATGGATTCCTGTTCTCGTGTGCTACAAACTCATGAATCTTCCTATCCAACAAATATTCAATTTCTTTCTTAGTTTCATTCCAATGATACGACATCAGACATCTCTATGTAGATCTTGGTCCTAGTAATGAAACCATTTGCTGGCTTGTAGGGGCCTAACCTAGGTTCAGAGTTAATTATCCAAACAAATCCCTATACTACTGGCCCTTTCGGCAACAGTCTACAAAGCATAGATTGAGGTCTCACTCAAAGTAGTATGGGGGGGTGCTAGAACTAGGTTTGCACGCCCTTAAGATGTCTGAGGGGTTGATTTAGTCCAACTGAGAGTCCCTTCATGCAAGTTACTTCTCACCCTGATATATTCGCCTTCTCATAGCCCTAACCAGGGGATGTGGGGCTTTCACACTGCTGGAGCAGCGATCTATACTATTTCCCTAAGTCACACCCGAGATCTTTATCTATCTTCCTATAACAGTTAGGTATTGTTGGGTTGTGTTATATTCTTTCCACATAGTTAACATGGGGTTTGAGGGGTACTCGTAACCCCACTTTATGGGGTCTGGGGCAGCGCCCCGGAAAATTTTGGTTTTGGACCCTATGTTAGG